>JANBQC010000030.1:26403-53536 GCA_027576995.1 Dimargaris cristalligena
GACACACACCACCACTATGGCTCAGTCAGCTGACCACCCACTTATTCGTTGCCACTGGTGCTGTAAGTTCCTCCCTTCGCCAAATAGAATGCGCTGGAACCCTCTAGCTTTGCTTTAGTTGCGCAACAGTCATCTGCCCTCTCACCACCCTTCTTCCTCTTCCTTCATGTATCACTTAAATGGCACAGCTCCACAATGTCTGGCGTATAATTAATTATTCTATTAATCAGCAAGGCTATACCACTTCTATGCATTCTGCATGGCCCAATGCAGTCCCTTGTTTATATCTCCCCCTCATAAACCATAATAAATAACCCTGTAAACTCAATAGTATGCTGCCAATAAATACAGGTATAATAAACCCCACCGCCACTATACTGCAGATCAAAATCATTTATAGATGCATCATCACATTCAAAATAATTGGGATAGATCGTGTGGCGCAATGGGAAATGGGGTGCATTTATTCCCTCCCATCGAAAAAAGTAATAATAATAGATGTTGAAAAAATTAGGCATCTTTTTTAACTTCTTTGAGGACCACCACCGGTTCTTCAACGATTGACGAGACTTGGCCGGGGGAGCGGGCTTCGAGGGCGTTGTGTTTGTCGGCTAGGCGCATATACTCGTCGTGTTGGCCCTCGGCCTGCTTCTTAAGAATTTCAAAATCGGCGACACGCTTGCGAGCCACGTCCAGCTCCTTACGGGTTGCCTCCAGGTCCTGCTTCAGCTTCTTATCGCCGCCCACGACCTGCTGCTTGGAGAGGTCGGAGTTGGTCTTACGGACGGTGTCGAGCTCATCCTCGCGGTGCAGCAAATCCAGGATTAAATTGTAGGTGCCGGTGAGAATCAGGCCAAGGAACAGGGTGAAGCCGGTCAAATAGACATTGCGTTGGCTGTAGAATTTACGGGCGTGCAGCTGGCTCTCCATCTGGGCATTGACTATAGGCTCTGCGTGGAGCTCCTCCTGGGTCTTTTGCATACGGATCACGGCATCGATAAATAGCAAGAACACGAATGCAAAAACGACTCGCATCCAGTAGAACACGAAGGCGATGGCCTTGGAGCGGGACACCACATAGAGCAGGTTGCGGCGCCAGCGGTGGGGCAGGGGGAGCTGGGGAGGAGGAATATTGATAAATAGATATACATGCAGACTAGTCACAGTTAAAGATGGGTATTCCAATCAGTACCATTTCTCTCCCCTTTCTTTATAATCTCGATTGATCGGGGTGTGGAGAGTGGGAAAAGGCCACTAGGTCGGCGGGGGAAATCGGAGGGTTGATGACAGTAGCGTAGTATAGTAGCGACATGGGGGACTGAATCACGAGGTGGTGGTGACGACTGATTGGCCCAACAAAGCCGATTGCAGAGAGAATAGGTGTAGACCCGATACTGACGTCCACACACCAACTGGTTGATTGGATTATTGGGATGGTCAGGGGTTAATAAGTAGTACTAAAGGCGGAGTTTATCACTTACGATCAGGGTGACGAACACCGAGCACTGAATGGGTCAAGCGTTGCCGTAGGAGAGGGGGATATTCAGCAGTGGTAGTTAAAATATATAAGTGGGTAAGTTAGGGCACGGAGAACAGGACATATAAAACCACCAGGGCAACGGAAGGAGATAGCATAGGGGGGATAATGGACAGGGCTGGTCTTACCTCAAAGACCAAGAGTGCGAAGATGAGGGTATAGTGTAGCGCCATGGTGCTAGTTGGAATGGGCCACGGAATAGGAGGTAGTGTGTGTGTGTGTGTGTGTGTATGAGGTAATGAGAAGGTGGGTAGGGGGGAATGCCCGGGAATGGAAGACCAGGGTAATATAGGTAAGTAGGTGGGTAGTAAAGGAGAAGAAAGAGAGAGAGAGAGAGAGAGAGAGAGAGAGAAGGATATACCAAAATACTTAAGGTAGCTTGGAGGGGGGCGTGGGGAAGAGGTTTTATGGAAGGGCTGAGTCGGCTGGTTGGTTGTATATGCACCGAAGGGAGGGGGGCTGGGTAAAAGAGGGGGGACAATAAGAGCTGCGCAGCCCAGCGAGGGGATGCCACGATCAATGCGCACTTGAATGAATGCAGTGGGTTAGTAAAAGTAAGTAATTAGAGAGGGAGGGCGTACGCCAAGCAAGCCATGTCTATAGAGATGACGACGATTATCGAGGGAGGTCACCGCCCAAAACCCGCCCAATTTTCTCAGAGACCCTCCTCTCCTCTGCTTAGCTATACTACTCCATACCACCTCACTTACTTGGTGACGGCAACCGAGGTTTACAGGCTGAGCATGAATAAGTAAGAGTGAGCGGTAACCTCTATTATATGCCGCACATGGTAAAGCAGCTCGCTTGGCTATACCGGGGGATGAGAGGAGAACCTTCCAGAATTCGGGAGAGTTGTGGGCTGCTGTTGGTGTTGGGGAACGGGGTTGTCTGCTGTTGTATTTTCTCCCTTCTCGTTTGATTAGTCAAGGTATGACAAGGGGGTGGCACTCTTAAGTCTGGGGGGGGCTTCTAATTTCGGGCATTGGTTATAGCAGCGGGTTAGGGTATCTTTTTTTCAGAAAGTCGGGGCCATTCCGTTGAGAGGAGAGAACCCGGCTCTTTTCTTAAAATACTCGCAAAACCCATTCATTCTATTACATTCCAAGCCAAGTCAGGTTAGGCCACTCTAGCTTTACCTTGCTCCACTCCCCCCATTTGCATTCTCGTCCATTATTCGTTTTTTCCATAAATTAGGGTTAGCTCTCTCACCCAAGCAACCTCCTTTAGCCTTCCACCATGCTGTTCTGCCCCCAGTGCTCTAATATGCTGACCAACGACATGGGCCAGGAGGTCCATGCCTTTGTCTGCCGCTCCTGCCCCTACCAGTTTCCCATTACCCGTAAGCTTTCGGCCCGTACCGTCCTCAAACAGAAGGAGGTGGACGATGTCATGGGCGGGGCAAAGGCCTGGGAAAATGTCGACAAGACCGAGATCCGCTGTCCCAAATGTGAGCACGACATGGCTTATTTCCGTCAGATTCAGATCCGCTCAGCGGACGAACCCACCACCCAGTTCTATCGTTGCTGTAACGACGACTGCCGGTATGAATGGCGGTTGGACTAAACATGAGGTGCTATTATTATTATTTATCATTATTCAGTGTGGCCCACTTTTTGCTTCCTTGTCATGGCATTTCACTCCACAATCCCTTATCTCGACGGTGATGACAATGCCAATGGTTATCCCGCCCCCATTCTTTCATTAATTAAAGTTCACTGGGAGCTTGATTGGAGAAATAACCGCAACACGAACCTTTCTTTCACTGTAGATTATAAGTTATTTCACCACTTGCATTGATTGCTAATCCCACCATATTCTCTCACTAGAATTATAATAATACATATCAGTATTTTATACACCTCTCCTCTTTTAAACTAAACTAAATAAATCAATCGACTATGATGCATGACTAAAAAAAATAATGAATTTATTGTTGTGGTACGCCTGGTGGGGCGCGCGTGGAGTAGTAGTCCCGGGAAGTCAGATGATGGTCCGGCCGGGAAAGTGAACAAACAGTAGTCAAGATAAACGGGTAAACCAAGGTTATGTACTAATGACAGGGCACGTGGAGGGTAGAGTAGTAGTAGTAATAGTAATAGTACTACTACTACAGCCCACGGCCATTAAAAGGGGTTGTTGGAGGGAGAGGGTGAACAAACTACGAGTCGTAGTCGGCACTGCGGTAGCCGCCCTGGGGGAATCCACCCTGAGGGGGACCACCGCCCTGGTTGAAACCGCCGCCTTGCTGGGGGTAGTGGCCCTGGGGAGGGTGTCCGCCCTGGGGGTACCCACCCTGGTTGTAGCTGCCCTGGCTGGGCATGGGCTTCTGGCCGTAACCACCACCGGGGGTATGGCTGCCGGGCTGCTGCACGTAGGCCGGGGGCATATTGGGCATGCGGGGCTCGTTGGGACCCAGGGCATACGACTTATCGTCACCCTTGAAGTGGTCGTAGGCCTTCTTACCAGCGTAGGCAGCGGCACCGGCGGCCAGGAGGCCACCCGCGACCATACCAGCGGTCTTCCAGGGGCTGGATTCGTCATCGTCGTCAGAGTCGTTCTTGTGAGGGGGCTGGTCGCCGGACTGGTTGTGACCGTAGCCGACGTTGTTGCCACCGTAGCCGGAGGAGTTGTTACCGCCCTGGCCTTGGTGACCATACGGGCCCTGGCCCGGGGGAGGGCCTTGGCCGTGGTGGCCCTGACCCTGGTTGTGGCCGTAGCCGGAGCCCTGGCTCGAGTGGCTGCTGGGTGGTGGGGGCTTGGCAGTGCCGGACACATAGGCACCCTGGTTGTAGCCGGCGGGGTTGTAACCGGTCGAGTCGGCGGGAGTGGGGTTGTTGTTGCCCTGGGCACCGTAGGCACCGCGCTCGGAGTAGTTGTCGCTGTTGTAGGCCGACATAGTGGGAAGAAGACTAGATGTAGTAGAGGGGGGGTAAACAGAGCAGGGAAGCTGGTTAAGGTTAGAGTAGGGAGATGAGAAGTGAAGAGAAAAGGAGCCCGACTGGCTAGTATGGGATGAGTCACGGTTTGGGTTGCAACACTTCTGGGGTGAATAAGGGAGTGATGACTTACGGTTAGAGAGGTGGAGAAAAAGGGAGGGGGGAATGGAAGCAAGAGAACCGGGAAGAAACGAAGAGAGAACGATACACGATACTGTACTTGGTGGGCCAGACGGACCTAGCTTGGCCTTTATAAGACCACGAATGGTGCCATGGTTGGCTGGGAAATCCATCCCCTCTCTCCCTCTCTCTCTCTCGGCTGATACCACTCGTTAAAGCGGAGGGAGGGGAGGCCTTGGCGGAACAATACAGTAATACATAGTATACCCCCGCCCGTCTCTGTCTGTCTATTATACTCTATTCTTCCCGGGTGCTGCAGCATTGAGTGTTGTTGGCCAAGGCCAAGACCAAGCCAACATTATTCCCACTCCACTGGCCATTCGAACTACTCCACGTGATACTTTGCTGCATGGGGGCAGTGGTCTATTGTTCACCGCTACAATCCTTTATTGGCCTTTGATTTCCGGTTGGGCTTTTGAGTGCTTCCCAGGCCACTTTCCCTGTTCCCACTCTCGTACATACTTCCCTGATAAAGTCGCAAAGACTCCCTTGGCATATCTTACCCGTCTGGATTGTATCGGCCCTGTCGATATATCCCCGCCCCCCCACTTGATAGCCGTACCGCATGCGCGCGAATTACCCTGGGGGTGTTGGTCGGTCAAATCCCCCCCCCATTGTTGGCCTCGGTAAACAAGTCCCCTGAGAACCCGTCATGTGGCCTATGATCTCCGAAACAATCCGTCCGCATTTCGGCCAGATATATCTTGATCGGTGGTTGGGCGGGGTTTCCCGCTGGCGTCTCGTAGAGGGCTGGATGGTTACACAAGCTTCTTGACTTACCAGCGCCATTTAATGTGGGTGGCAGAATAGGGCCCGGCTTGCCAAGTGCAGCCGCCCAGGCCTCTTGGAGTGTTCTGCCAGATGCAGGCCGATCTATAGGCGGAGGTCTAATAAATAATCCCTTTTGGTCTTATTGTTCCATAGATGCATTGGGCTATTGGACCCTCCGGCCCCTGTACCTGGGTCCAGTTTCCTGGGTCGTGCTATGTTAATATTTCCGGAACTGGGTAGTGGCCCAAAACATCACTGCGCTGGTGACGACGGCAATGCCTTATAGTTTGCATTTTCTTGCCATTTCTGCTTATCGGATTCTAAGTTCCCCCCGTTCAACCTGCCATCGGTTTGCCTGGGCTTACTTCCGATGATTGGTGGTGGTGGTGTATGTATTTGTTGTTCCTTCCCTATACCCCTACTAGCATGCCTAGGCTGCGCCGGGTTTGCTATCTGCGATTACACCTCCTTTGTTTCGGATTTCCCTCTGCCATTTAATACCCGGGTTTCCTTCAGCGCCCACGAACATAGTCAAGTTGTGAGGCGAGGCTCGCCGCCCTTTAATAAAATGGGGAAGTTTTCATGAAGGCAGGGAGCAGAATTCCTAGGATGCCAGCGAGTCGATGACTCAACAACTGGTTGGTAGATTGATACATTGGTTGATTGAGGGGACAACCGAGGAATGTAGAATATAATAGTGAAGTGAGGGTGGGGAGATTGACCGCACAGAGCCAGTCACACCAGTGACTGTGACCAGCTTTAGTGCGTCATGTTATAAGCAGGTGGATATGTGAGGGGAGCAACCGTATCCCGTGACCTCACTACTGTCAATCAAGCGGAGTTTCCTTAGCCCATGGTCAGTTTAGGCGGTTCCTGACGCCGAGTATTTGAAGTGACGAAGAGTAGCCCACTTCCCTTCTGTCTTGTTATCCTTTTGACCCCCACGACTCCTTTCCTCTACTGCCCTCCGCCTCTATTCCACCGTCCCCTAACAACCTCGTTTCCCTGCACATTCGCCCGTCATGGTGGTCGACATTCAAGTTGCCCCGGCCCAGGAGGCCGCTATGGTTTCCAAGCTCAAGTCGCTCGAAACCGTTCGCGAGCGCTCCCGCCAAGTGTACACCCTCGCTGAAGCCGGCCGGCTCGACCACTTTATCCTCCACCCCGACAAAATCGACGACGCCGCCGAGTTCGTGGCCCAGCTCATCCGCCGTGACTATGCCGCCCCCACCGACGTGCCTCCGCATAGTCGCTGGCGCCATTTTACGGTCGGTGGCATTGACCGCGTTCAGAAACTCTTGGACCGCTGGCAGTCTGCCTCCAGCCCAGCCCTGTCCAACATCGAGGTGACTCGTCGCACCCTGGACCTCTTTGTGGTTTCAGTTCTGCTGGACGCCGGTGCCGGCAACGTGTGGTCCTACCATGATGCTGCCAACCGCCAGAGTATCAACCGGTCGGAAGGTCTGGCCGTGGCTTCTTTGGATATGTTCCTGGCCGGTATCTTCTCGTCCGACCCGGAGGATCCCCACCGTGTAGATGGTAAGTATACTGACAGTCCCATTAGATGGCCGTCTCCACCTACTCTGCCTAAGCAACTCGAGTCCCTTGGGGCTCTTTTATTATATATATATATATATATGCCCTCTTTTAACCAGGCTGCCAATACCTTTGTACCAACTACCCCTATGCTTACCCCTTGCTGATAGCCCAGGGTCTACTTAGTCTGACCGTTGATCAACTTTCAACCGGCCTCCAAGTGTCGGATACCAACCCCTTGGTGGGCTTGGAGGGTCGATGCTCTTTACTCCAGCGTTTGGGCCAAACCATGCTGGATAGCACCATGTTCTTCCCGACCCAGAGTGGTCTTCCCCCTCGTCCCGGCAATCTTCTGGACTATCTCCTGTCGCAATCCTCCAACCCCGCTACGGGCGGCTCGGTGGACCTCCGCCACTTATGGGCGGTGGTCATCGAAGGTCTTGCCGGGATCTGGCCGCCCACCCGAACCCTGCTGAACGGCCAGTCCCTAGGAGATGTCTGGGTGTGTCCCAGCCTGGCGGGTGGTCCTGAGGCGGCGGCCCGGTCCTCACCCGGGGTGGACCAGTTGGTACCCTTCCATAAGCTTTCGCAGTGGCTGACCTACTCGGTGATGGAGCCCATCACCCTCATCATGGGGCTGACCTTCGACGGAGTCGAGCACCTCACCGGGTTGCCGGAATACCGCAACGGCGGCTTGTTTGTCGATCTGGGGGTCCTCGAACTCAAGACCGCCACTCTAAACGCCGCCGGTAGCGGCCCCGATTCTGTGCCGTCCTTTAATGTAGACGACCCCGCTGTGGTCGAATGGCGGGCGCTAACCGTTATTCTGCTGGATAAGACCGCGGAGAAGGTGCGGGGCATTTTTGGACTGACCAGTAGCCAACTGCCTTTGGCCCAGATTCTTGAAGGGGGCACCTGGAAGGCGGGTCGTGAAATTGCCCAGCGTCTGCGACCCGATACCCGCGGCCCCCCGATTGCCATTATTTCGGATGGCACTGTTTTCTAGATGAGTTTAGTGACGAGACTGTTCTTCGCACACATATAGTATTCATTCACTATTACTTTGGTGGAATCCCGCCAAGTTCCTTTATCGGGAATTCCCTTTTATAATTATAACCCATGTGCCACAGGTATGTTTTTATTTTATACTATATTTGGTTGGCAATAAATAACCTATAATAATCGCTGAAAAGCAATAAATTAGAGCAAAGCAAATGGTGTGGCTACACCTCCTATAGATCCTAGTAAAGACCCTATTGGCTAGCTAATGAGAGCTGTGTAGTCGTTTAGTTCTGGGTGCTGATGCCGCGGTGTGATTATATTGCAGGTCTCCCCCTCATTTGGCCGGCGTGCTGTGGGCCGCATGGCATGCAGCTGAGGCCGCCTGATCACCACTTTGGCCTGGGAAGCCCCCATAACCGGTATACCTCCCGGGTCAGTTTGGCTTGCATGGTGGGAGAGAGAGAGATATGGTTTAGTGAAGGTGTCTCTTGTGGAGTGAGCGGGAAAATACAGGCATAGTCAAAGTAAGAAAGAGAGAGAGAGAGAGAGAGATAGCCCAACCCAAGCTACACCGCCCAGGCCCGGCTGCTTAGGGAATTTCCTGACCGTACTTGGGGATTTTAGCGGACACAGTCCAACAAGGCCGCCTTCTCCCCCATCAGCTGGTTGTTTGCTCATTCCTCCAACTGTGTATTTCCTTCCCTTTCCCTGAAACCGAGCACTGGCTGGTCAGTTGTGTTTTCTGGTCTTGGTGTCGTCTTCTACTTGTACCCATTGATCAGTCCTAGTTTCCTATTCACTTTGTCGTTGCCGCCTTCCTCTTTGTCGATACTTGCAACTACCCTTCTTCGATCGCCATGGAGGACCTCATTCCCGTCGTGAATCGGCTGCAGGATGTGTTCAATACCGTTGGCCAAGATCAAATCGATCTTCCCCAGATCGTAGTAGTCGGGTAAGTTCCGCCGGCTCTATCGGTCCGCCCGTTAACTTGCTCGAATCCGCCGCTCTTTCCAGGGGATTTGCCTATAGCCGGCACCCTTACTCACTCTTAGTTAGTCTCGTCCTAATAGACCCAACGGGCAGAGCTTAGGGTTCTCCCCCCACCCCTCCTATTTCTCCTATTAACCTAATTGCTAATTGTTGTTTACATCTAACTTTAACCCTACCGAACAGATCCCAGTCCTCGGGCAAATCATCGGTCCTAGAAAACCTCGTGGGGCGGGACTTTCTGCCCCGGGGCACCGGCATCGTCACCCGTCGTCCGCTCGTCCTACAACTAGTAAACGTACCCAAACGGAAACCCTCCCGCCGGCCCCAGTCCTCAGAAACCACTGATACCAATGAGGGAGCACCCGCTTCCGAGGGGGACGAAGAGTTCCCCGAACGGGCTCAGTTTCTCCACCTGCCCGACCGCCAGTTCTCCGATTTTGGCGAAGTGCGCCTGGAAATCCAGCGTGAAACCGAGCGACTCGCTGGGGATAACAAGGGTATTTGCCACACCCCGATTCACCTCAAGATTACTTCGCCCCATGTGCTTAATCTGACGCTGGTCGACTTGCCTGGCTTGACCAAAATTCCCGTAGGGGACCAGCCCACCGATATTGAAATGCAAACCCGCGATTTGGTCATGGAGTACATTACTAAGCCCAACAGCGTCATTTTAGCCGTTAGCCCCGCCAATGTCGACCTAGTCAACTCGGAAAGTCTCAAGCTGGCCCGTGACGTGGACCCTGACGGTCGTCGCACCCTGGGAGTGGTCACTAAAATCGACCTGATGGACGGCGGTACCAATGCCCTGGATATCCTCACTGGTCGTGTCTTCCCCCTGCGCCTCGGATTTGTGGGCATTGTGAACCGGAGTCAACAGGACACTCTGGCCGCCAAGCCCATTCAGGAAGCCCTTAAGTTTGAGCGCGAGTTTTTCCGGAAAGAACCCGTTTACCGGGCGATTGCCAACCGCTGTGGCACGTCCCATCTGTCCAAGATTCTTAACCAGGTTCTCATGAACCACATTCGCGAAAAGCTGCCCGACATTAAAACCAAAATTAATGCCCTTATCAGCCAGACCGAGCAGGAGCTGGCCTCATACGGGGCCCCTGCCCTCGCGGGCCAGGGCAATCCTGCCACCCTATTTTTGCGCTTACTGACCCAATTTTCTAACCAGTACAACTCCTCTATTGAGGGTAACGGGACTGACCTAGGCACAACCGAACTCTGCGGTGGAGCCCGCCTCTACTACATTTTCAATAATATTTACGGCGCCGCTCTGGACAGCATTAACCCGTGCGCCAATTTAACCGACCATGATATTCGGATGGCCATCCGTAACTCCACCGGTCCGCGCCCTTCCCTGTTTGTCCCTGAGCTGGCCTTTGAGCTTCTAGTCAAGCCTCAGATCAAGTGCCTCGAGTCTCCCAGTCAGCGCTGCGTCCAGCTGGCCTACGAAGAGCTGATGAAGATTTGCCAGTCTTGCGGTAGCAAGGAGCTGCAAAAATACCCCAGACTCTATGCCAAGGTCATCGAGGTCGTGTCTGATCTACTCCGGGAACGCGTGGCTCCCACGGTACAGTATGTTGAGAGCCTCATCAGTATCCAGCGGTCGTACATAAACACCAACCACCCGGATTTTATCGGAGGCAGCGGAGCCCTGGTTGATCTACAGCGCAAGGCTGAGGCCAAGAAGCGCGAGTCCTACGCCTCGGCCCGGAGCCATCGGTCGGCTGGTTACGATGACCCGGCCGATATGGACGACCATGGTGGGGTGAGCGACTCCGACTCGGCTAATCTGGCTGGCCGTGTCCGGCCGCATCCCGCTCGGGGCTCCCTCTCATTGCCCTACCGGCCCCACTCGGTTGCTGGGGTCCACTCCCAGGCACGGTCGAATGCGCCCCCTTCGGGAGATAAGTTCCTCAACTACTTTTTCGGCGGGGGTAAGACGGATTCCATGTTTCTCGGCGACGACGTCAAGCGGCCTTCGTTGCCAATACCTAACCGGGTCAAGGAAAGTAACACTCCCTCCATCTCGTTGCCGGGCGACGAGGACGTTATGCATGAGTTAACGTCGCGGTTTGATCAGAGCTGCGATACCAACCCCGATCGCGACCAGCTGGAAACCGAACTGATCCGGTCCTTGATCTCATCGTACTTTGGTATCGTCCGCAAGTGTATCCAGGACCTGGTCCCGAAGGCCATTATGCACCTGCTAGTCAACTTTACCCGCGAAATTCTCCAGAACCGATTGGTCGAAACCTTGTATAAGGATGTCCTTATGGAGGAACTTCTCCAGGAGGACGAGTCTTTGATTGCCGAGCGCACCAAGTGCGAGTCCATGCTGGAGGTGTACCGGAAGGCCTTTGCCATTATCAGCGAGGCCCCCTAGGTGCGCGAGCCTCGGTACCTATAAATGAATGACTTGCCAGCTATTTTTAATGATGTTGGACTCTCTTTTCATCCTATTTATATACATAATGACCCACCTATCCCTATTCCCATTTCCCCTTTTTGCCCTTATACTATTTCCCTCTTTCGATTTGCCATTTTTATCGCCGCTATTTCCATTATTCGTGCCCGCTTGATTATTTGGAGGGCCTCTTAACAGTAATAAACCTGATTTCCTTCCAGTCCGTGCTGTGGTTTTCAATATGTAGGCGATTTTGTTCTTTAAACTGGAGCACAGCTGTCCAAAATAGATACTGCCTAAACTTAAATTGAAAAGTGGTAGTCACTACTGAATCGAAGTGGGGAGACGCTTCATAATCATTTTTGCCCGCTTAATTTAGCATAGACTGGCCCGGCCACTGGGTAGAGTGATCCAATAATGTATGTGATAATTGGAACTGGGGCTCGTTTAATGACAAGCCACACGTATCCGTAACGTGGCTGTTCAGGGTTCCTCCCACGGCATGGTCCTGTATACTGAATGGTATAGAAGAGGAACCTTCACATGACTGTCTGAATTCCAGCTTTTCTAGCGCTTGGCCATCTCTTTTGCATCCGGTTGTTCCATTTAATTCCTACACTTTAGTTTTTTGATTGCCCGACTCTCCGCCCTATTCCTGCCGGTTTCCCATCCGAACATTCCCACCTACTCAACCAACCAACCCCCCCCTCATTGTGCGTATACTTTGACCAGCTGCCTTAGTGAGATGGGGCTTGTAGCTTGGTCCGTGGCCGCCGCCGCGGGGGCCGTTGTCCTTAGTCACACGATAGTGGACCCTTTGGTCGTCATTGGGTATTTCTCGGTGGTGGCTGGTTTCGTCGCCTGGCGTTTAATACCGCTTCTTTCGGATATTTTCTTCGAGGCCCGTTTGGCTGGGAATGATGTTAATAAGGCCCACCGGCCCCTAATGTAAGTTGATTGAGTGGTTAAGTTGGTGTCCCAAACCCTTTTTGCCCTTAATCAGGATTATCGTATGGACACGATAGGTCCAATAATTGAATTGATACTACTCACTTAGGGATTGATACAGGTTCTTTTATCTCGTGCGTATTCTGCCTACGCACATTCGTTCCTCATTGGTGATGATCCCCTCTTAACCTATTGTTGGAATTTACTCACCCCTCGAATCCAGTTTCTTCATTATCCCAATGGTTATTTCAAACCGATAATAGCCCGGAAAGCCTAGGTATTGTTGTGGCCACCATTTATTTGATGGCCCTGTTTCTGTTCATCCCTTTCCCCTTTAAACAATGGTTTGCCCAAGACGACCGGACAGAGGGTATCCGCACTTTTCCGTTCCAAAAGGTACGCCAAGGAGGTCTCCTCCAACTGCGCTGCCGGTCTCCAATGTAATCTATTGATGATCTACTCCGGTGCCCGCCCTTTTGCTAGTCATGAATGTCACCACCACTTCTTATTGCACCACTTGCTACATTGGCTAATATTGCATACTTACCTATTTTTGATTTGGCATTTCCAGCTGGGGGAGTTTCTAGCGGCTCTACTATGTTTGCAGAGTATGGTGTTCCTTGGATTCGCCGATGACGTGTTTAATATCCGATGGCGCTATAAATTACTCATGCCCACAGTCGCGTCCGTTCCATTGCTTATGGGCTACTATCTTTCCGATGGCGTGACCTATATGATCGTACCGTTGCCCTTCCGCCCAATCTTTGGCCAAATCCTTAACATCGGTAAGTGCCTGGTTTTAGTTCGGTAGATGGGCCATTATTCGGACAATGATTTACACCGCGGGGTGGCCACTAGCTCATCTATATATAGGTTAGGTTGTAACCTCCAGATCACCACTGCACAGTGGCGTATCGTTTGATTGGGTCCCTTTATTCCGACCATCAGGGGGTTCGTCTAGGGGCATATCCATTAAACCCTGGCGAGTGTGGCTTCTTTTCCTCAGTCACCTCGAGTTTGGCATTGGCTGCACCTGTGTACAGCACCCATTCGAAGCTTGCGCTGGACGCGAACCTCTTTAGATGGCGGGCTGATTGCTGACTGGGTACTATTATTCTATCTTTCGTATGATTTCTTGGTCGGGGTTGGTTTTGTATAGGGATCCTCTACTACGTGTACATTGTTATGTTGACCATCTTTTGTACCAACTCCATCAATATTTTGGCGGGAATCAACGGTGTGGAGGCCGGCCAGTCCCTTATTATCGCCATTTCGATTGCCATCAACGATTTGCTCTATGTCAATGGCCCGGACAAGCCCGCCGCGGATGTGCATCTATTTTCGCTCTATTTCATGCTACCATTCATTGCTGTCACCACCGCCTTGCTGTGGCACAACTGGTACCCCGCCCGGGTATTCGTCGGGGACACCTATTGCTATTTTGCCGGGATGACCTTCGCGGTGGTGGGGATCGTCGGCCACTTCAGTAAAACCGTACTCCTCATGTTTATTCCGCAGATTGTCAACTTCATTTACTCCACGCCCCAGCTTTTCCACATTATACCGTGTCCCCGTCACCGGCTGCCCCGACTTAACCCCGAAACGGGACTCCTGGAGCCCAGTCGGGCTCCTCTGCAGGAACTATCCCCCCTCGGTCACACCCTGGCGCGGTTACTGAATGGGGTGGGTTTGACCCGGTTCACCTATAACGCCGACCAAACTCCGGCGGAAATGACCAATTTGACCTTATTGAATCTTATCCTTATCTACACTGGTCCGCTCCACGAACAGACCCTGGCCGGGGTCGTGATGGCGCTTCAAGTGATTGGGAGCGGAGTTGCCTTCACGATTCGCTACAAGCTGGTCCACTTTTTTTACTAAGGGATCACGGGGTTGGGAGGGTTCCAATTATGGGAAATGCCACTTCCTGGCTATCTGATCGAAACCATATCCACGGAATCAGTAGTAGTTACAGGGGCTTGAATTGTAAAATACCAGGCCAACCGATCCCTCACTGCCCGTGCGGCTCGTGGCTGGACGTTTGGGGGCTGGTTGATGCTGAATACCTGTTATATTTGTTGTAGTTACATAAACAGTTTAATTACATATTACGGCTGTAGCTCTTTTTCCGGTTGCGATTGGCGCATTGGTCTCCACGATTGGGCAGCGAGGCTGGCTCGCCTTCCGTCCCTTGGAGTATCGTGGTCGCTCTCATAGCTGATGCCTTGCCAACCTCATTCCCAGTTTGGTCCATATTATATGACCACGCCAAAACTCAACAAAGAGTGGGTTAGCGCATGGGAAACCCGTGGTTATTAAACACACCAATGACAGTCAGGCGATGTCTGTACGATTCCCACCTTAGCTTGCATTGGATTTCATCCGCCTTTGGCTAAAATTCATTTGGTGTAAGAACCCGGTGAGAAATGAGAGGAAACCTCTCGGAGTCCATTCTTCCACCCTAACCAAACGGGCTACATAGAGCCACAGACTAGTCAAATTAGTCTACGCTAGTTGCGAATGTGCATTTCAAAGACGCCATTCGTGGATTTAATAATGTGTCTAATTCGAGCGTTGTTTGTTTCCCTGGATAGTCTAAATGGGCTAGCAATACCACCATGCAAACGACAGCAAATACACCCAAACCGGTGGCTGTTGGTACACATGAGGTCTAGTATCATCTGATTCATCAAGCGCTACCTTTGTTTCGAAAAGGATGCTGCTGGACCCCTCTGAGGGGTTGGCCACGGGGTATAGGTTTCAACTGATCGAACAAAGCCACAGCTAGGGTGCGGGAAGGGAGAAGAGGGTGCCTTGTTTGGTATAGCCGCCGTTCCACTGCAATGTTAGTAGAGCTGGGGAGTAATCCGTTACTTTTTTATGGCAGGCCGGGATAGCGTAGGAGAGGACTTTGAAACCCCCGGCTTAACCGCAGGCATTTCGAAGGAGCAAGTACAGGTGATGCGGGGTGGCCAACTTGAATGTCGAAACGAGGGTCTGTAGTCGGCCGGGCTGATGGGCGAGCCAAGGACAGAGGGGCTCGCGCTGATTAAGTGGATCACACTTTTTATTTCGACTGCCGAAATCATACGCTCTGGCCTATTTCCAACTCCGCCAAAGGGTATTGGAATTCTAGTTTGCCGGTATATCCCCACCGCGTTCCTCCCACCCAGGCTTCCTGAGATATTTGGTATTAAAAGGTAGAGTGCTTTGTTTGACTGAACGGAGTTTAGAATTATTAGTAGTTCGGTGATATCACCAGCTCCTTCCCAAGCGTAAGTAACGTCGAAGCCCGATGGCGCAATGTTTGTACGGTGGGAAGCCTCACCTGACTTCCAATCACTTGCTGGCCGCGGGGTCCCTTTGTCACTTCCCCATCCGCCAGCGCGTTACGGGAGGCATTGTTTGGCTGCGTGGATTGCAAGAACGTGGGCATTCGAATACCAATATACGGCTCACTGGTAATGTAATGGGTAAAACAACAAATAGAAAGTGCACCATGCGAATATACCGGGTTCACAGGGAAACCTAAACTGAAGAAGGGGGTGGTCAAGCCATTCTAGTCAACTCGCCCTCATACTCGGCTGGCAGGCCACGGACTTCTCGAAATGATCTTTCTCAATGTGTTTCAGGATAGTCGCTGCGTCGGAAAGAAAGGGGGAAAGTCGACATGTTCGGTCCCAGCATAATGTCAAATAGTTATCTATACGTCATCATATGGTCTGACTACCCCAGGGGTCTTGTCTGACTTTACCTAGTCACTGGGTCGGCCCTACGCGGTGCAGCACAGGTTATACTTGAAATAACCAACCCATCGCGAAGGGAGCCGTCATTTTCATTAGCTATACTTGGGAGGCTCACAAATACCTTCACAATTCATTTAGGGCCTTCATTAAATTACAGTCCAGCTTCACATTGGGCCTGCGCCGGGCTCGGCTGTAGTAATCCGCTGGCCATTCCTGGAAAAGTTGAGAGTGGTCGCCTGGGCCCCATCCCTACAGGGCATCGTTTACTCTTACCGCTTTGGGCCAAAGTTATTGCGGGGTCTTTGTTCGGGCTCCCGTTAAGGGTTTGTGGGAAACCCAGCCTACTCCCATGGCACGCGAGAACCACAGCAAACAATGGGGAAGTTGGCTATGGCAATGGTGCTCGCTAGTTTAATCTCTTCCACACCACAACGTTCCCAACGTGCTGGGGGACATGGCCTCCATTGTTTAGTTTCGCCGGTCTCTGGAAGACCAATGGCAAAGTTTTACATGCAGCGGACACGCCCGGCGTGCTGATGTTTGTTCCAAACGAGCGCCCGTCCCCGCCGGCCCAGTTCGCTTATTGGGAGGCCCAATCCATAGAGAACATATAATGTACCCCCCATGGTCAGTGCAGGCAGATAGGTATGTCTGTCTGAGCGGGTACTTCGGTGATAGGGAAGGGGGGCAGTTTCCCATGGACTGTTTCAAGCTGGCCTTAGCGCTCGGGCATCGCGTGCGGCCCTTCGCCACTGGACCACTGCCTCCCTGTGATCGAAGTGACTGGAGGTGGTGGCCGTAACACATTCCAGCCGTGAGAAGATATTGTGAGGCTGAGTCAAGCCAGGGTTTACATTGGATTTTACCACCTCCATGGCCCCAACGCAATAATAGCTATTGGACGGCAGTACTCTTACCCATTAGGTCGGTATGAGACCAATAGTACCAAATAAGCTATATTGAACAAATGGGCTCGGGAACCTGCACCGGATTATAGACCTGCGGCCGTCTACTATAACGAGTACATGGGGTCCCATTTCTATTAATAATACACTAGAGGCGGGGGAACCCTTCTAGACTGGGTCATAAACAGAGCTGACTCATTCCCGCAATTCGGTCATTTCTACTGTCGCGAAACACCGGAATTCCCAGTAGGCACGCGTATTCATGTTTGAATATCCCCAAGCTTGGTTCAACATAACCATACGAAAAACCACTGCAAGGCCCCATGGACGAGCCTCCCCTACCTTGGCCGCCATGGTATCGATGGGCGAATTCAGGGAGGATCCGTCTTTCCATACACACAAAATAAAAAAAGAAGCTAGAATGTTACGCCAACTAGTCAGCGGAGGAGGGCGGTGTACCTACCTGAGTTACCTAGCCTCCGCTAATGGCGATTTCAGTAGCCGGCGGGGGAACTAATTAAATCTACTTTCGTCAAGTTTTCCGCTTTTTAAATAATCGCCAATGTCCGTTTGTTTCCGGTGTGAAATGGCTGCGTTTAAGAAGCATCAGCGAAAAACCAGCTAAAGTGAAATACTTGAGCATTTCCCGAATTAGATGCACGATGATGGGGATATGTTGGTGCAGATTCATTATTATTTTTTTTGCCGCGCTTTTAAATATATTAAATATTCCATAATAAACAATATGCACCCTCCACTTACGGAAGACAAGTGTTGGCTGGCGAGTGTCAATGGGTAATGCTCTTCCAAACCAACATATTGCGAAGTATGATTGCGTGGAAATCCATAATGAAATGGGCGAGCTGAGCCAAGACACTGCCCCATGGGGGAAACCTCCTAGTTATGGCAGACCCTATATTTTCCCAGACCTTTTCCACATTTGGTCTGACAAAGGGGAACAGGTGAGAGTCCGGACTGACAGCTGGGGGAGGAAATGGCGTTAACTGCTGAAGCTGGTTGTGGGTAGCGTCGGCCATTGTAGTGGGGTGCTGCAACCAAGACCCGATTCTTTTAGGCATAATTAGCCAGCCTTTTTCTTCCGCGCTCGCGGCCGGCTCATACCAACATGCCTTGACGTTACACCCCTTTTTCCTGAAAACCCCCGTCCCAAAACTAACATATTTCTCCAGTCCGGCACCACACGGTTAGGTGGATCCTTATCACTGTGGTCGATTGTTGAATCCATTTATTGGATATACAACCATGCTCTAACAATAACTTTCCCACCATTTTTGGGAGTTTCATAGTTTAACGATATTTGGGGTATTCCTTCATTTAAGGCAGTACCACAAAAACCAAGCGGGCTAAGGAATACGGAGTTTTTTTAATAACTAGAGTATTTCTTGGAAAAGGAGGGAGGGGTTGAAAGGTCATTTGTAAATATTGTCCGGCCTTGGCTCTGAATAAGGGGTCCCAATTGGTAGATGAGAGTACCTAGGAGTCCTCATGATGGCGACAACTGATAACCAACCCCTCCCCCCTAGTATATCATGGGTGGTCGGGTAAATATAGTAACAATTTGGGAAATGTTGATTAAACGCATATCGGAATGATAGCGAGAGCATTCGGCGGTTGGCTGCCCCAAATCCCGTCCATTGGGTGGTACTCAGGGGGGCGGCAGCTAAAAAGAGAGGGGCATATCGGCGGGTCTGGGCCCAGGGATTTACGCCATATGGGCGAGTGGGTTAACAGTTGAGATCGTGAAGAGGAGAATCTTCATAATTAGCCGACCGGTCGTTTCCATTTACCAATGGTGTTGTCCAGGCTAGGCTGAGCTGACTGTTACGGGATAAATCAACCGATGCACCCTACCGTGCGTACAAAAGTCCAATAATTCCACATTAAAAGTATTTCCGGCGCTATAGGGGCGAATGAATTGAAAAGCTATAATTGATGGAATAAACCGGAAGCCCCGTGGGCTAATGGCGTTTAAGAAAGGGTTGGGGTGATACGGGCCATGGCTTAATTCGGGCAGAGCCTATATTGTGTTGCCGTTTTTCCACTGAGATGGCCTTGTCATCCATAATAAATGGTAGCCATAGTCAATAGCCGGCCATGTAGCCGCATGAAATAATCAAACAATTTCATATTAAGTCGGGCTGAGAAAGCGGAGGAGGAGGAGGAGAAGGGCTTCATATTGAAGGTCTCAATCAGCGGTGGGGGCATCGTCGACCGCCAAAATGTTGGAAATGTACTGCTTACGAACGGATCATTCATTAGATGCGTATCCCCTACATTCGACCCGGTGGTGGTCACTGCGAGGGCTTGCTATGGAATATACGAACGATTAAGGTAAAGAAGGAGCAGGGATGCTCCCCGCCCCCTCCTTCCTACCGCGAAGCTTCCCGCGCAAATTAAATCATAAAATGGTTAATGACCACTGTAAAGAACAGCACACCTAGGGCCGGCTCACTCTGGCTGGGATAGACGTAGGGCAAATACGGGTGGCCGGCCCTAAGAAGGAGTGACAATGAGGTCTGGCCCAAGGGCGGGTCAAGTGTTCTCCCACCCAATATATTATCCCTTTTTTATGGACTTTGTTCACGGCCAACGTTGAGGTAGTAGTATACCGAGTGGAGGCCGCCACGACCTGTCAACAACTAGGCAACCCCTAGTGAAGGAGGGGGAGGTCAGGCCTTCTAAGTACACCAATATACTACATAGTGTAAATGAACACAGGTGTTCGAGGTACAAATTTCCGTTCAAGCCTGACTTTGGCCCTACCTTGTGTTTGGGCTACTACAGCGAATAGAATAATGAGACTCGTAGATCAGACGCAGCCCCATTGACCCCCCCTCTCCCTATCCACCCCGCTTCGCTTGGCCCAAGGTCTTTATAAAACCACCGGCTGCCCCCCCTCTTGGGTCCCAGAATTTCCTTGTAGACCATCCCTTCTCTATTACTCTACGCCCAGCTCGTCGCGTTCTTCAGATGTACACGCCTCCCTTTGGCTTCCTCGCCTCCATCCCTGTGGTCTAATTTTGAATATCTCTATTAAATCCTTCGTTACCACCGACATTTCGTCGTCAAACCAAGCTTCTAGACAATCCACTAACCAACTCTCCTGTTCCGTATTTTGGTCCAGAGACACACACACCATCATTAAATATATCACCATGGCGTTTCATTTCTCGTGTAAATTCCTACCCCCCGTCGCCCACCACCCGGGCCCACATTCGTTTCCTGGACGCCAGCGTTCACAGCGTCAGCCCAAGCGCTGTGCACCAGCCGAACCCAAGCGACTACCTAAGCAGCTGTTGACGGCCGCTGATTGGGACCTCGCCCGTGAGCTCAGACGCAAATATGAATATGTGACCCACACTGCCACGCCAACGTTTTTCCATCTACTTTGGCAAATGCTGAGTTTTGTCACCCTTGCCGCGGTGGCCTTCCTTTCCAAGGGTTTCATGAATCTCTTTACCACCACCGAGGTGGTGAATGCCCAGTGTCTCATTGACATACTAGATGAACGGGAAACCACACCCCGCCCCCTCATAACAGTGGCCAACCACATATCCGCCCTGGATGACCCCTTGTTGTGGGGTTTCCTGCCCCTCCGCCAACTGCTGAACCGTAACAAGGTGCGGTGGTGCCTGGCTGCCAAGGAGCTCCTCTTTACCAACCGCCTGTTCATCACCTTTTTCACCCTCGGTCAGACGATGCCCCTCGCTCGGGGGGCCGGCATTTTCCAGCCCTACCTCGATAATGCCATCCACCGCCTAAACCAAAACAAGTGGGTCCATCTATTTCCCGAAGGCAAAATTGACCAAACGCCCGCCTTCTCCTATTTCCGGTGGGGCGTCGCCCGGTTAGTCATGGAGGCCGACGCGACTCCCCTGGTCGTTCCCATTTGGCACACCGGCATGGATAAGCTGTTCCCGACGGAACCCTCTCGCCGGCCGCTCGTCCTGGGCCAGCGCATGAAGATAGTCGTCGGGGAGCCACTCGACTTCGCACCCCTGCTTCAACAAAGCCGGCTCGAAAACTGGTCACCAGCTGTAACACGCGCCCGGATAACGGAGCGCGTGAAGGAGGCCATTCAGCTCCTAGAGAAGAAACATCGCATTCCCGCTTAATGGTGCCTCCCCCTAAACATTGGGGGAGCGGCCACCCTTCCTCTCCCTTGAGCCAACCTCCTGCCTAGGACATCTGGTCAGTTCTTTGTGATACCGCCTACTCTTCTGGTGACCAAGGAGGTCCCTATTCCCGTTGCTTTCCTCGATTGGTCTTTCTTATCACCCCCCCCTCTTCTCTCCCTCCATCCTCGAATACCGCCACGCTGTAGGAGATGCCGCCCATTATCTAACCTGCTATTGCCAATTTAATTCTAATTCACCCTCCTCATTGTCGGAGTGGGATCCACCTGTACGGAATGGAGATAATCTCTTATCGGGTGCCTCGTTGGACCTTCCCGCACAATCCTTCCACTCTATGTATTATTTATGCACTCTTCATCCATGATTTTAATTCGGATTAACCTCCTCATGCCCGTTATTTTCGGTTGTTGTTTTTTTCTTCAGTTAAATGAAAAATGATTTTTCATGATTAGCCCAGACCCCCCCTTCGTCACATTCTTCTCGATTGTATTGAGTGTGGATGGCGACTATCTATTTACACCGTGGGCTGGCGAACACCACTTAGATACCGTTCCTGTTTTATTTCTACATCATTTTTCCCACCCCGCTGGACCATCAGTTTTTCACCAGGGTTACCAATTTTTCTTTACTGGCATTTGCCATGAATCCATGGCAAAAGGGCCGTGGGCAGTCTCGTCCACAGTCGACTAATAAATGTCAAGCAAATCTTCACCCATGTAATTATGCCTGAGCTATGCTAAACATATATCCTAATGCAGGCTGGTGATTGAGAGAGGGGGCGTTATCACACAGCGGACCAATCCTAGACGATGCCACAAATATTCTCGTGATGGTGTCCTCCGCCGGGGGCATATCAGGGTGTTGAGGGTGACGAATGGCTCTTGTAAAAGTCGGACACAAGTTGGACAAAGGTGGTGGGTTTTTCCGAGTGAACTGATATTTCCGGGATATGGTGTTTAGTGCCCCAATACGGGTGGTCGGGAGGAGAATGTAAAAGATACACGGTCATATATGGCGATGTTAAAAAGGGGCTGAGAGTCCGATACTAAGAGAAAAGCGCCAATAACCTAGCTGGGGCTTAATTACGCGCCTGATCCCCGCCACTTCAGCTCAGACCCAGTTAAAAGAGGCAGGGAGAGCGGTGAGGCGCAGGTTACACCGAAACAAGGGGTAGGACGGCCCAAAATGGATAGATGCTCTCCGGGAACCACATGCAGTTAGTTACACGTAGGGGGAGAGGCATCCTAAATGATTCGCTACGCACGGAGGGTGGGGGGGATACTAAATGCCGCATTATCAGTTAAACCATGAGCTTGACATTAAACTTACCCCAATGGCCCGCATCAATGTACTCCACTAATGACCGCGGGAACAGTCGGGCTATCGTCGGGCGGTACTCGGGTTTGATGTAATCAGACCGGCTACCGGCGATAAAGAGGGTAGGTCGCGGAAACACTGCTCCAGGCTGGTCCGCATCAAATTCGCCTAGGTTGGGCAGCGCAGTGGCTAGCACATCGAGGGGGACCCGACACGTGTAACCGGGCTGGGGCTGTTTTGGTTTATAGTTAGTTAGGAGGAACTGGCGGATGGGCAGCTCAGGTATATCGGCCTGGAGCAATTGGTCGGCCATCCGCTTAGATGTCGGATTTTGGGCCTCTGCGTGCTGCATGGCCCGAATATAGCCGGCGAATGTGGAGGATAGTGGAACGGCCACGGGCGCCATATCGGCAACGATGAGCTGCTCAATGGCAGCAGGATGGTTAAGGGCCATAGTCATGGCCACTTTGCCCCCCATGGAGTGGCCCAGGAGGGCAATGGAGGACAGTCCCTCCTCCTTTAGCCAGTAGGATACGTCCTGGGCCATAGCCTCCAGGGTCATGGGGGTGGCGTGGGGGCTTTCGCCGTGGTTTCGCAGGTCGAGGGCATACACATCGCACCCCAGCCGTTGGGCCATAGCCCGGCCCAGGGATTGCCAATTCTGCTTCGAGCCAAAGAGTCCGTGGAGGATCACCAAAGGAGGCACGGGACCCGCCGGGACGGAGATTGGAAAGTGGCTAGAGGCCAGCCGCACCGGCTCCACCCGGGACACTGAGAAGGCTCGACTCCGGACGATAACCCGTTGTGGTAGACGGTGGCGTAGGTGTAGAGGGGACAGCAACATGTTAACTATTGGAATGAAAGGATCAATAAGTAAATGAGTAGTGAGTTGGTCTTAAGTTTCTGGGCTAGGGGTTGTGTTGTATCAGCAGATAGTCGCTTCGCAGGTCTATCGGGGAGGGGCACAGTCCGCCTATAGAATACTCCAGAGATCATCGGTCTGGTTGGTCAATCAAGCCTAACCCAGCCCAATGCGAGAAAATATCGTAGTGAATGGTGGAAGAAGGGGAGACACATTGGTGAATGTGGAATCTCCGCGAGTAGGGCTCTAGCTGGTGGTGGTCAGTCGACGGGGTTAAAGCAGTGGTTCCCCAGTACGCAGCCCGACGCTCCAGTCGAGCCAATGCTACTTCATATTTGCAATATAGTTCCATCAGTAGTCACCCTATTCTCTCATCTGCCCAAGGTCTCCCAGCTATTTTGGCAAAGAACCCGCAGTTCTTTGTTTGTTGTTGTTCTCACTTAGCCCATCTGGTATACCTCGGCCCCTCTCTACCAAGCCCCACTATGCCCCTAGTAAGTCAGGGCCCCTACTGGCCGCGATATTTCTCTAGGTGACTTTGGGTCGAGTTCCCCCGCTCGTTAGGCTTAACTGCCCCCTGTAGCTCCCTCAACACCAACCGCACTACTATACTGCCCCCCTATTCTATGCCACATTGATTGAAGAACCAACCAGTCACTTCGACGGGGTGACTTGTCCAGACTATTACTTATGCCTCCCAGCTGCTTGGGTTTGATTTTCTTCCATACATTATTTCTCTGCAACTCGACATATCTAGGAATTTGCCCACCAAAACAGGTAACCTTAATTCTGTACCACATGGTTAGTATGGCGGAAATACCCGGCCTGCCACCGTGTGTCTATTGTAGAAGGAGCTACATTGCTATCGGATTGGTCGGCATTGGCTTAGGATGGAGAGGGTGAAGGCACTAACAATAATAATAACACGCCTTCCGTATATACTGTGTGACTGTACAATTCCTAGGGTTCGCCGTTCGCAATCCAGGTTTTGGCAGTCCGGCAACCAAGTCGTCCAACTTCAGCCCCAGCCTGACTTGGGAATTAGCTATCTCCTCGACGACTCCCTGGCCCGAATCAAGAGCCGGCCTTTTGTCTTCAATGTCATGGTAGCAGGTAATTCGATACCAGGAACCGCCCTTCCGGCTGGTTGTTTTATACTTCACTGTAATAGAGCAGCCCAACTCACCTGGTTTAATATCTAGGACGCTAGGCCAATTTATCATCCGGTTTGGGGTTTATTTACGCATCACGCAGGTTATTAACCCAGCCCGGCATTGCATTTGATATCTCATACATGGCCAAACTCTTTGATTCAGGAGCAAGCGATTTGGGCAAATCAACCTTCCTAAATACTTTTTTTCGTACCGATATTGCTAATGTCGACGAAGAAGAGGATAAGCCCATGTCTACTCCCCATCTTTTTCAAACGCGGGTTTACCCCGTTCAAGTGGAAGAAGAGGGTGTGCAGTTCCAACTTACTGCTGTAGACTGCTCCGGCTTGGGTGAGGGTCTTGATCGAGGGGATGATGTGGATATGATTATTGAGTATATTGACGAGCAGTACCGTCGCTATATGATTCAGGAGCATGCGGCCCACCGACCCACCGTACTCCCTGACACCCGTATCCACTTGCTATTTTACCTTCTACCCTCCACCAAAGGCCGGTAAGTACCATGCCCTCCACCCGGGTTAGTCAAAAGCACGAAACGGACAATTCAAACAGAGCAAATCGGTGAAGCAAAAGGGGTATAGGAATATTCACCCAGGACTACTCCGCCATTACCTTGCACCCCTTCGGGCTTAGTAAACTCCACACTTCTTTAGTATAAATACCCGAAGGCTCAATATTCTTAATTTGCTTTTATTGGTATTAATCCACAGATTAACGGAATTTGATGCCCATAACCTTCGGAAACTGGCCCAGAAAACCAATGTCATTCCACTCATTTCCAAGGCCGATGTATACACCCAGGACGAGCTAGCCCGGGTCAAAACGAAGGTAGGCTGACCTGTCCCGCCAATGCCCGATCTGTAGTGATAAGGAACCCGGGTTTGTGTTGAGACATTGCCCCAGCCAGGCAGCCTATATATTTAGTCCAAATCCAGCCATCTAAAAATAACCAACCACCATGACCCCATCTTTGCCTCAATTCTTGGGTACCCCCCACCATATGTACCATTTTTAGTTAACCGCCGAGATTAGTCATTACGAACTTGGACTATACACCGGACCCCACAACGAAGATGTCCCACATACAGGCTCCTTGATTACAACCCCCTTTGCAGTAATTGGCAGTAATCAAACCCACGAGGTGCAGGGTCGCCAGGTTCGGGCTCGCCAGTACCCTTGGGGGCTGATTGAAGGTAGATTAGTCCAAATCCCACTCACTGTCCTCCCTTATCATCCCATTACATTCCATTATAATGGGAGTCCCCATAATTGAGAATAGGTTAACAATTAACGGGCTAATATGGATCACCTACGATAGTACTATTGTCCTGCCCCATGGCCTTTCCCCCAGTGCCTCGCTTGGGCATTGTAGGCATATCCATTGGCTATTCTTGAGAAACACAGCCATTATATGCCTCTAATTATTAACCATGGCCAATATCTTCTGTCCTCTCTCTATATTCCATCTCCAATCGGCTCTATAGTGGAGAATCCCGAACACTGCGATATTCCTCGCCTCCGCTGCTGGTTGATGAAGGAGTGCCTTCTTGACGTTATAGACAAAACCCATGCCTGCTTTTATGCCGACTTCCGGGCCCGATTAATGCGATTAAACGGGCGACCTGAGTCTATTATGCCGTTTGATGATGGCTTCGAGACTAAAATCACCTCCACCCAACAGAAGTTCGCCAGGGTCATGGCTGAACGTGAAAATGACCTGCGCCAGACCTTTATGGAGCGAATTCGGGTTAAAGAAATCGAATTGCGGGATTACGAGGCCAAGGTAAGTCGACACCCTTTATGTATATTGGAGGCGCCCATGGTATACTGGCCCTCCTGTGGCACTGTTAAAGGCGCTAGATACTAACCCAGCATCCGAGGGATTGGTTAGTAAGTGTATTATGGTTACTAAATGGTTGATCATTTATATTGCTCCTCCCTGATTGACTGGGTTAGCTACGAACGGTCCGCGAGGCCCTATTGCGGGAGCTGGAATTGGAGCAACTCGAATTAGAACGGGAAGAGGCGAATCTTCCCGAGGAACCAGTTGAAAAGCCCAAACCTGCCAAGTCCGGGTAAGTGATAGCACAATAGAAAAGACAGATAGTATAGTTTTACTATTGTATACAACACCATGTTCCTTCTTTTTGGAAACTCCATACAATCCCGAGATTCCCACTAATTAACCGCCTTTATTATACGGTTACCATTGGCTCAGTTTTCATCTTTCCATAGGCAAGAGCCTCTCTTTCCGATGAGTTGGATTGCGCCTCTGCCAGGCACGAGCATGCCCGGAACATTTGGATATTGGAATCTTTGAAAGTGTTTCGCGGCCAAGTGGCCCATCCGTTGCTTTACAGAGCGGTCTAGTGGACCAACGGAAACATCCCCAATCTATATGTATCCCTCCTAGCTGTCGGACACAGGCCTCATGGTTTCGCCCATGGCTTGTTTTTTATTTTATTGTTATTTTGGATCATACGAAACTGGCACTATAGTGGTCTGCTGGTCGGATAAGCCAGCTGGTGAGCGGTCATTTGCTGATCTATTTATTTCCCTATGTTATAAGTACAATAGGGCTGGTGGTGCCCTACTTCTCCCTAATTATTTCCGATTTATTCTTTTCTGGACACTTAGTACCTGCAAATCCCAGTGGACAATTTC
>JANBQC010000030.1:53633-67250 GCA_027576995.1 Dimargaris cristalligena
TAAGACAACCAAGTCTGGTACTGATTGGTATTACGGAAGGTGTGTTAGGTGGCTTGCTTTCATGGTCAGGGCTCCGGTGGGGTCTTGAATGGGCCGATGGGCAACAGCATGCCTGTTGTGATTTAGCATCCCAACTTCTCTGCACCTCCATGCTATTACCAATGAACAAACTTGTTATATTTATAATTGATATGATTGGATTATACACTATTGGGAATACACAGTAGGGAGGACAACCAAAAGGCAAAGGAGGGGAGAAGGGTGCGCAGTTGACTGTTTTGACTGTCCAGCTAATTATAGGCAATGACGAATATATAGGTACAAACAGTGAATACAGGCTGGAGCCAATAGGCATTTCTCTAAAGGAATAGGTCAACATTAATGGGGTAATTGGGGGATGGATCACAAGCGAAAATATGCAGCAGAGGGCGTGGTGGCAATCGCAGTCAACTAGCAGTTGCAACTGTTTGTCCACGAGCGGCCAGTGAGCGACCCCCGCTCGGTGGTGGTATCGGCAGCGGGATTCGAACCTGGATAGGAAAACGAGGAGGGACCGCCGAGTTGTGGGGTTTGGTCGAACCATAAGGGGCCCTTGCGCTGCACCCCCGATTCGGTAGCGTTGGGATTCAGGTCTCCGGATTTAGCCAGCTGGTATATCGTCGATGTAATTTTTAGAAAACAGGTTTCAACGTGTTCCCCTGTTTTGGAACTGGTCTCCTCGAAGAGCAGCCCGTGGGCGTCGGCGAATGCCTGTCCTTCGGCCTTGGAGACCTCCCGCAACCCGTCGTCACTGCGATCTAACTTGGTCCCTATCAAAAGCGTAGTGGTTTGGGCATGGGTTAATTTGCGGATGTCCTGCAGCCAGGTTTCGAGTTTGGCAAATGACTGGCGGCTGGGTGGGATACATGCAGTATAAATCGGGAGGTGATAAGTCACTGGATATGGCTTAGAATGGCGAGGTATTTGAGAAGAGAGCCCCCAGATGACGGATGACTAGTCAGTAAGGGTATTCCATATGTGATGCCATGCATGGGGTACTTACTTAGTAATGTCATAGACGAGAATGGCACCGGAGGTCTAGGGACATGGATTTAAGTGGCCAGTCGGGCAGTATCGCGGAGGAAGAGAACGAGAATATGTGTGTGTAATATATGGCATGGAAGGGTTAGTGATGAAGCAATATGACACGAAGTGAGGTTTATGCGGCTGGACTAGCGGTATGCCAGATGGGCAGTAGAAAATTGGGTAGAGTCAGTAAAAGCAAATGGGCCGTCACTCACTCCTCGGTAATAGCTTCGCGTGACACTGCGGAATCGCTCCTGGCCCGCGGTATCCCAGATTTGAAGCTTGACCATTTCTTTGCCAATGGGCACAATTTTAGCGCCGAATTCCACGCCGATGGTATGGTTCATTTTCTCTTGCTTTTGGGGAATGACATGGGCGGTTATATTGGAAGGGTCCAAAAAGACGATGGGGGTTAGGCATAGGGAACTGGCTGAGTGGAGAGGAGGGTCTATTACGGAATACGGCCCAATAGAATTCCGGGTGGAGGGTACTGAGAAGTTCGTATGGACTTACGAATTCCTTTTCCAAGAAGCAGCGCAGGAGGGCACTCTTGCCAGTGCCCATTTCCCCGACGATTATGAGCTTGAAGATGTAGTGGTAGTCAAAAGCGGACACCATGGTGGGAGTGGGCAAATGTATAGACACGATGGACCAACAATAATCAATGGGTAAGAAAGCAAGACACGGGGCGAACAATAGCGGGGCAGCTGAGGTTGAGGCAATCAGGTCAGGCCTTTCGTATGTGAGAGTGAGAGAATGGACAGGTTATCTGTTTAACAACACCCACACCCTCAGTGCTCTGGAGACATGGGAGGGAAGAGTTCATGGCCATGGTCAATCGGCCGAATTAGTGTAGCGGAGTGCGAGAGGGGAAGGCCAAACCCAGCATCTCCTGAGCGAACTGTGGTCCGGCACTAGCTAGAGGCAGTCGGCACACTCCCGTTTATGAACCCGCACTGTGCCGGCCCACCCCGTTTGCTCCTTGGTCGCGGTGGATTAATTGGCCGTGATGGTCAGGCCGGTGGTTGAAGGAGGGGAGGAGGGGGGCTGGCCAATGCAAAGAGCCTGGCTCGTCAAACGACGGCCGTCGTGACTGCTGGGCGTCGGACCGTCAGCGAAGACCAGTAAGCCTAAACGCATATACACCCCGCGGCAGGTTAATGCGCATTCAAACAGAGGGAGGGAAACCGGTGCTGTGACCCTTCCCCGTCGGAGGTATTAAAGCGGGCCTTCGCCCCCCGTAGGCTTCTGTTTCTTTTTCGCCTCCCCTTGCACATAATCCCCTTGCTGCGCTAAACTCTCCAGGCTTTGCTGTTAAAGGTCAGAAAAACTTGCTCCTGTCTCTCTATTTCGGGTGACCCTTTGCCCGGCCCATCATCCCTTCGCTGGCCCATCTTCCTCGCTCCCCTTGGTGACCGCCCCTCCTCGCCAACTGATAATAGAGGATACGAGAGTGGCTCTCTTATTCTACCTCCCTGACTGTGCCGTCTATCTCCGCCTCCTCTCCCATCTCATTAGGCCTTCTCTGCTCGTCCATCTACTTGTGTTTCCGCTCCTTTTTAAGGATTCCTCTCTGTTTATTAGTTCGTCTGGTCCGTTTCTCCCGCCCCCCTTCCCCGCCTCGGAGCTGGGTTCTTTATTACCGGGTGGTCTCTAGTCCCTGACTTTCGCATTCCCCTTGTCCTTCTGCCCGTCTCTCTGCCTCCCCCCCTCTTGTCTACCAGAGCTATTGTTCTATTCGCCTCTACCTCCCCCCTTTATTCCCACTTTAGTATTTTATAGAACCATTTTCCGTTTATCACCATGACACCAGCTTCCGTTGACTCGGCCCGGTATGTAGGGGCTCCTCATCCGGGCCCTCCACCCGCCCACCATCCCTCAGCACAGCGCTCCCGGCATCACACCACTTCTCGATCCCGCCGGATTGTGGGCCGCTACCAGTTCACCAAAACTATCGGGGCCGGTAGCATGGGGAAGGTCAAATTGGCCATCGATCTGACCACCGGCGAGAAGGTGGCTGTCAAAATCATGCCCCGCCAGGAGCCCGATTCATCCCTGCGAACGGCCACCGTGCCGATCCCGGGGGTGGCCCCCCCGCCCCTGGCCTCGACGCCACCTTCATCACCTGCCGGCCACCCCCCGCCCGACGCCTCCGACAAGGGTCCACCCGAGCACAAGGACGTGCGTATCCTGCGGGAGATTGCCATAATGAAGCTTCTGAGCCACCCTTACATCGTATCCCTCAAGGACGTAATTGTCCATCCGAGTCACTATTATGTCGTGCTAGAATACGTGAGCGGGGGCCAAATGCTGGACTATATCATCAGCCACGGTCGACTTAAGGAGAAGCACGCCCGCAAGTTTGCCCGGCAAATCGTGTCGGCGCTGGATTACTGTCATCGCAATTCTATTGTGCACCGGGACCTCAAAATTGAAAATATCCTAATCTCATCATCTGCCACCATCAAAATCATCGACTTTGGCCTGTCCAACCTCTACTCACCGCGCTGCCAGCTCTCCACCTTCTGCGGCTCGCTCTACTTTGCCGCCCCCGAACTATTGAGTGCCAAGGCCTACACCGGTCCCGAGGTCGATATTTGGAGCTTCGGCATCGTCTTGTATGTATTAGTGTGCGGAAAGGTGCCGTTTGATGACCAGAGCATGCCGGCGCTGCACGCCAAGATCAAACGGGGCCATGTCGAGTACCCCACCTGGCTCAGCCACGAGTGTAAGCACCTGCTGTCGCGGATTCTAGTAACTAACCCCGACGAGCGGGCAACTATGTTGGAGATTATGCGTCACCCATGGATGAATCGTGGTTATGACCTACCCATCGACAACTATCTTCCACCCCGCATGCCCCTCGTCCTACCCATTGATCCCAATATGGTTCGTGAAATGTCCGGCTTCGGATTTGGCCCCGAAAAGGCCCTCTTTGATCAGTTCCAATCCCTTTTGAATAGCGAATGGTACATCAAACAGCTCCAGACCTTCTACCCCGAGCTGTTTCACCCCCAACTGACCTCTGATGAATCCGCCCCAGGGGGGTCCTCGGGGGTTTCGGCATTCTTTAGCTCTGCGGTGACCCGGTCGGCCGAAACCATGGCTCTGGCCGCCCGGGATGCCCTTAAAAAACGAACCAGCTTCTGGCGGCGCCCGACTCAGGACGCCGCTGATTTTATCTCCTTGGATCCGCTTATCTCAATGTACTACCTGGTGCATGAGAAAATCCAGGCCGATTCGGCACGGGCCGCTGGTATGCAGCAGCAGCTTGCCCATTCGGTCGGTGTTCCGGAGCCCCGCCTTGCCCATCTCGGTTCTGGTTCTGAGGATACCCCTGTACCAATCGATCACCAACCTCGGCCCGTGGAACGTCCGGTTCCTGTTGCTATGAATACCCCCGCTGCCGTCCTAGCGAATCCCCCCGTTAGTGAATCCCAAATGGAATCTACCTCGCTTCCCCCTGTTGCTGCGGCTGAGCACTTGGTGCCACCGCAGCCCCGCCGGCCCGACAGTCTCCAAGATGGTACAGAATCTACCCACTCCATTGGAGAACCAACTAGGGGTAGTCGCAAATCGCTGTTGCCAGCAGAGGGAGTGCTTCGCCGCATTAGTCGGGCTTTCCGGCCTCACATTAATTTAAGTAAATCGAAAGCGTCCGGCCGTGCTGATCCCTCCCCTTTTTCGAACAACAGCGATCATCCCTCATCGGAGACTGGAACGATCGTTTCTGAAACAACTCCGGCTGTCCCGCTGCCCATCCCCACCTCCGATAAGCGCAAAACCAATCGCATATCGACCTTTCTGGTCAAGAAGCCCAAGGAGGTGGTGACTGCCGCTCCTTCCCACGCTACAGAGCTGATGACAGCCCATGTGGCCCCTACTAAAGAGAAATTGCCGGCTGACACTGAGCCAACTGCAACCATTGGCCCTGAAGATGAGGCCCCGTCGGAGCCTTTAACTGGGACTATGCCGGCCAAAGCGCACGCGCATCCAGCTACCAAACTGGGCCGGCGTATCTCTAGCCTTCTTTCCCGAGCGGCCAGCGTCCAGGATCGCCACCGGGGCCCAGTGTCCGACGACCCCCGTTGGCTGTTACCCCGCCGTCAAGCCGCCACCCCTTCCATGCGCATCCGGTCCCCCTTCGGCGGAACCTCCCCTCGCATGGGGTCTAGCCCCGGCTCCTTTCCTCCCACCGGACTGGGTCGTATGCGAAGCAGCCACAGCACCAGCGACTGCGGGTTTGCCAACCAAGCCAGCCCAGACGGGTCCCTAAAGCAGGGTCCTCGGGTCTCCAACTATTCGGCCATGGCGAATTATGGCCAAGGAGGCCTCTCTAACAATCCAGATCAAACGGAAAATCACGATGGAAGTATACTGGGGTCGTCTGAAGCCGTTCGCCCGGCCAACCACCGACGGCTGGCTGCCCAACAGGGAACCGGGGATAATCGCTGGAAGGCCCACCCGCCTGGATCACTCATTACCTCGCACCCCCATTTACCCCCCGGTGGAACTGTTCCAGCGCCCCCCCGGCGGTTGCTCAGCCAGCACGACCCACCCAACAATGCCTCGCATTCCTTTGACTTGTCATTGCCTGGGCGTAATCGCTCGATACTCCCAGGCCGGCGCTCGCGGGACGAATTGGATAGGCGCTCGGGTAAATCCCGTGGGTTAATTGATCCGGCGACGGCAGCCGATGCTGTGGCTATAATGGAGCGGCAGAAATCGCAGCAGAATCATCGCGCAGACCAGGGGGTCCGACCCGTCTTCCTCAAAGGGCTATTTTCGGTGGCCACAACCACGACCAAGTCCCCGACTACAATTCGTGACGGCGTGGTCCGATTCCTGGACCAGTGCCAAGTCAAGTACCGTGAGGGTCATGGCTATTTTGAGTGTATTGTGACCCGATTCCCGTTGGACGCCCCGGTGTTCAACCCCTCGGTAGAATCCTCGGCCCATGGCCCCAATGCCAACGCCTCCTCACCAGCGCCTGCCCGGTTGACCGACCCTACGGACGCTGGGGCTTCTCCCCATCCGTCACTTGAGCCAGGATCCGCAACCTCCCGAGCTGCCCCTGGTTCAGTGACTCATGGCGGTCACAACCGACCCTGCCCTGGCCACCCGTTGATTACCCACCCCAACCAACACATGCCCTACACGGCTTCTAACTCGATTCTATTCTTTGACGATGACGACCGTATGAGTGCCCTTTCCATGTCCACACTGAACCCCGGCGGGTCGGTTCAACGGGGAGGGAATCACAACTCCCCAAACGGCCGTTTGGTACCTATGTTCGCTAGTCGTAATGGCTTGGGGTCATCCGACCCTTCCAACAGCCGGGCCGAGCTGCCGCTCGAGTCCGCCTCTCTTGGTGAGTCTCACAGCGTGGCCACTTCAGGCGACGATAATGAGCGATTGGCCGGGAAATCGGTGGCGAGCGAGAGTCGCCCCAATACATTCCGAACCCCCGAAAAACCCAATGTACGATGGGAACCCCCGTCAGCGACGACAGACGCGCCCAGTGTGGCCGAACCCTCTGACAGCGGCCCAACTAAAGCCCGGCCCCACAGTGGACTATTCGAGCCCAACATGAGTATCATCGATGAAGAGCCGTCGCCGGGTGTTGAAACCTCCCCGTCAAACCCTACGGATGCCCCCACAGACTCCAGTGGGGACACCGAATTCCATTCGCCCCAGACCTCTACGCCCCTTGGTGAGACTGCCTCCAATCCCGGACTCGGGGTGCCTGCCCCCATGAACAACCTACAGGCTACTACGACCCAGTCCAGTACGGCTGCTCTTACAGGCGAGCCCGTGGCCAACGTTTCTACACCCACGACCCCCCGTGTTGACAGCGGGCAGGGCACCCCCCAATTGGAAGCCACCGCCCATCCGCCGGCCGATGCGTCCGAATCAACCGAGCCCGCCCCAATGGTTGATCCTAACTGGACCTTTGTCCGCTTTGAAATCATGATTGTCAAAGTGCCGCTGCTGATGGGACTTTATGGTCTTCGATTCCGACAGGTCGCGGGCCCCACCTGGCAGTACAAGCACATTTGTTCGTCTATTTTGCGGGAGTTGCGTTTATAAGATCCCTTTGGCTGACTTGCTTTATGCAGAATGACACCCCAATCTGTCTGACGCACTAAATGAACAGTATTCACTGGCTTACTAGGCCGGTTATGCCGCGCCCTTGGCTGTTTGGGGATGTAATCACCGGGAGGTTATATGGCTATCCAGAAGGGCTATGGTTTTTGGTTGAGTAACCCAGCCTTTTTCCGTGGTATCCGTCTTTATGCCTGGCTAATTTATGACTAATTGGTATATGGCCACGCGTATGCCATGGACTTGAGTCCCCACCCTCTTTGATAGTATTGCCACACCAGCGAATACACTCTGCCTGTTAGATTAGACCGGGCCATTTCATTTTAACCTTCCTTCCGTATTATCTATTAGTCACCGATCGCTGCAATCTTAACATCCAAGATCTTTGATTGGCATCATTTTTTCATGTATCAATACGTTGTGCACTCTACCAATATGCACCTCCCCCCGTAAGCTGACACTGTATTCTTCTAAAGAATTAGCGAGTCGGTTGTGGTGGTGGTGCATTTAGCATCGCAATGTCCCCCACAATCAGTACTTCTGGGGGCTGTCACCTTGAATTCAAGACTGGCGCTAGCCTAGTCCATTCTTTATTTTATAATATCTTTACTATAGCCCCTATTTTTAACACAACTCAAGGTCGGGTAGCGTGTATTTGTTCTGCAGTGGTTTATCCTCTTCTCAGTATCCCTTATGATTCAATCTGCCATTTTACCAAAAGCCCAGTGAGATCCCATCAGATCATCCCGGCTGCTTCAAAATAATAACCAAAGAGGGCCGCAATCACTCATAGACCCGCCCTCTTTTCCAAAACTTCATGTTGATTTTTCAGTAACCCTCATTTCACACTCAAGCTATTCTGCCCCGATTACCATCCTTCGATGATCCACAGCAAATTCCTCAATTATCACTTTTCCCCTCTTTCGTCAACATTACTCTAACTTACTTTAATTATATCTATTACTTCGTGACTAATGGCATTACCATTAATGTTGCAATTACACCCCTAATACAGACACCCCCTTATGCATCCTTACCCCGGATAGTTTAACCAACAAAATCTCGGCAGTTGATTGGCGAATTTAAAATTTCTGTAAGGGCAACATTTACTGTCTATGGTGTCATTGTAAAAGGCGATGTACCAATACAGGCTAAGCTATGTCGCCCAAGGGGTAGGCTATTATAGACTTCATGGGGAGGTTGGTGGTGGTAAACTAAAACCAATCCCATGTGGTGTATACCGCGGCCCTACCCAGGCTATTTTATCGAGCCCATTGAGATCGCTGGTGTTGGACCCTGTTCGCATTGCCGTGTTATAAGTTCTTGTTTTTTGTTACTGCCAATATACTTTAACTTGCCCATGACCATTCGTCCTCTCTCTGACTTAACGCAACGGCGCCTAGTTTCGGGGCAGGTTCTCCTTGACATTCCGAGTCTGGTCAAGGAATTGTTAGAGTAAGTTTTTAGTGCACATGGCCCAGTGTTTGCACTCACTGAAGGAAGGGCACCTTATCCGCTGGTAAGGGCGGCCGATAGACGGGGCAGCTCGGGTCGGAGATTCAAAAGAAGGTCGCTTGTTTCTGTTTTCGTGCCTGTGAATTTGACTCTCATGTGGGTGGTACTAATGGCAATATAGAGGGATTCCTTTCGCTTACTTTAGGAATTCGTTGGATGCGGGTGCTACGACTATTGCGGTCAAACTATCCAATCACGGTTTAACCACCGTGACTGTGGCTGACAATGGGTGCGGCATTGATAGCACCAGTCACCATTTGGTGGGTATTCGGAACACCACGTCTAAACTAGCGCAGTGGACAGATCTCGAACGGGTCACTAGTTTGGGCTTCCGGGGTAAGTATGCGTGCCATGGGCCAGAATTTTTAATATCCCCACCTGCGCCTTTGTTTAGGCGCTGTTCGGGAAGCAGTTCTTCCATTCGACTGACTCTGCTTACTTGGTCCGATTGACTACCATGATTATGCCAAACTGTTACCAGGGGAGGCCCTCAGCTCCATTTGCAGTACCGCGTATGCTGTACAAATCACCACCCGGACGGCTGTATGCCCCGTCGGGTCGGTTCTTACCCTCGATAACCAGGGTCGCGTAACTCGAGTTCACTCGACCTCGGCTGAGGTGGGCACAACGGTGTTTATCGAAAAACCCCTGTCCCGGTTGCCAGTTCGCCGTGAGGTAAGCATTGCCTACTTTTAACTACCCATATATGAATGCGTATGGAATTTAATACCAGAACGAATGGCCCTGCTGAACGGTAAGGGCCCCGGCAATTCAGCTAAATTATTGAAATCCCAAATGGTCAGATGAATTAATTATTTTCCGTGGATAAACAAGGGCTGGCGGAATCCAGCTGGCTGAGCAGCAAGGTGGTCGGACGACTGCAACAATCCGCCAGTTACTCCGAACATATGGATTTGTATTCTCCCATGTGCATTTATCCCTCCAGAATCACATTTATTCAACTGGACGCCCCACCGGTCCCACCCGCTGGATTAAGCTACCTGCGACGGACCCATTAGAGGCCGTCACTCGTGATTTCGGCAAACGACTGGGTTCGCAGTTGCGTTATTGGCGAAAGGTTTATCCCCGTTTCCCCAGCGATGGTCCGACCGCCGGAGGTCAGCTGGTACACAATTCCAGTGGGATCGATGATGCAGTTATTCTAGAGGCCCTGTTGCCACAATCCACACCCGGTAAGCTACATTGTGGAAACCAGCTGGCGGTTATCTAATATTATTATTGACGCTATTCAGCTGTATTAATATAGAAATCTTTGACTTCATTTGCTCATAAAGATCGCTAACCGGCATACAGCATCCTCTATTCGTTTATTGTGTAGACGCTTTGGCCAATGGGTGGCCGTCGCCAGCACTGGTGTACGTTAACCAGCGACCATTGACTTTCCGGGGTGAGCCATTTGCGGAGCTCCATCGCATGTTTACCCACTCAGTTACCCAAGCCCGAGGTGGAGGCAACAGCGGGGACAACTCACAGGGGGGAACCTCAGTTCGCAAGCCTTTTCTATGGCTACATATACGACTCCCGCCCGACTGGTACGATGTCAATGTGGAACCGAGCAAGAACCAGGTATTGGTTCACGACCCGCACCTACTAGTTCTTGCTTTCCAAGCCCTTTTGGCCGAAGCCTATCCCGAGTCTGCTGCCATGGATACAACAACCTCCCAACGCGAATCAACCCAACCCAGGTAAGTGGATGGTTCTATCAGTTAAAGCAATTACTTAGGGTCTATAATATTAAAAATAAGCAACCGTCCAACCTGTTCACGGATTTTTCTTCTTTATATTATTTTTTGTATATATAAATAAATAGTGATGAACACTTAAACGATTCTAGAGTGGAGTTCATAGAGCCACTCCCCCCGACACCCGTGGCGGTCGAATCCGGGGCTGCGCTCTTCTCCCAGCTCAGTATACCCTCTCAGACGCACTTCAAGCCCGACGCCAGGCTGCCCAAACGACCCAAGACCTCACCCACCCCTCTGTCCATGGACTCTCTACAGACTACTTTACTCAATGTATTGCATCCGTTGAGAAGGGCCACCACCTCCAAAAGTAGAACACCTTTAGCACTTTCTAGAACCGCTCCCGACCCCACTGGCTCACACTATGGGAATACTGGGGTTGGTCATATTACACCTCGGAGCCCTCGGCGCGACCGACTCGTAGCCACGGCCGATTTTAACTGCTGGTGCCGTATTCCGAGAGGCTATCGACAATTCGGTTTAAAACAGGATCAACATGATATTATATCTGGTTATCGGGATCCTATACCAGCCATATATCCACCTTTAATGCATGAGGACGGTGACCCCCGGCACCATTCACCTGAACTCCCGCCCCGTTTAGTGGGCCAGGATATTGAAAAACAACACTGGCTATACTGGTGGGCCAACCGCCTGTGGAAATTAGACCCTTCCCAGTAAGTTGATTTGGCTGCCCCTCCTGATCTGAATTACTAAACAGGGCAGCGTGTACGTTGGGAACCCGCAGTATTGATGAGATAGGCATCTGTCTAAACCCAATGAATTGGACCAGTATTAATGGATATGTTGCTACCATAGCTACCGGCCTGTATTATTTCCGCTCCTCTTCGTTAGACTTCACTTGCGAGAAACGACGATGGAACTGCAGAGTACATTTAAGATACCCATTAGGCCACAGGTTCCGTGGGTCCGTTTGGATTGGTAGGTGTATTGCTAGGTCGCCCCAATGTCAAAATTTGCTTATATAACTGTAGTATTAATGATAAGCATGCACATGGGTGAAGTTCAGCTTGGTTGTATAAGGTTTTAACTGGTATGTGTATGGGAAAATCGGTGGGATGTATATTTTCAATCAGTAGTACTTGCCTCATCAAATGGATTTTTCGTTATACAGCCTTGCTGAACTACTCCCACATGTTTAGCCAAGCACATGGCAATTGCTTGATACGAATATTGAACTTATCGCAGTGGGGACATACCTACACGTGTATTACCCAATCCCTTTTAATGAACCTAGGCCCTCCCCCTCCCAGTCGGCTGTAATTCTTCAAAGCCTCAATTGCCAGCGAGCCATTATCGGGGGAACCGAGTACCACTATGTTAAAGACTATCGGCTTGTAAATAACGGATTTGACCTTCGATGGCATTTAGGTAAGTCTAACTTTAATGGCTTTCTAGGGGCCATTAGAGCGGACTGGATATCATCGACTACCTGTCTATATCCTACAGGATTACCCATGTTAATCAGGTGGATTACCTATCCATTCAATTATATTATTTACCTTGATACCTAGCATCCGATGGCACCCAATTGGTAGTGGAAGTCATGGGCTGTCCCGCTTTCCTGCCACTGACTACATTGCCTAGTGAAATCGAGACAATATTAGCCAAAATCGGAAATTCGGCCAATGATGTGGAGACAGAACTGGTGCTGCCTATTCACCAGGAACGAAGTATGCTTGGGTTTCGCACAAATCTAATTGATACCTATTTACATGGCCAGGCTATGGAGAAGGCCCGGGATATTGATCGTACAGCACCGCTAGACCCCTTCGCGGCTCTGACGGGACTGTGGAATATGCTATCAATTGGTAGACCACCTGTGGTAGACCTATAGAGTTGCTCACTTCAAACCTCTATAAATTAACCCAAAGGTTTAACTCAGTAGATATTGTGCCTATTTTCACCATGGTGTTCATATATTTGAGGACTGGGTAATAAAATAAATGGAATATTTAGATGGGTAATGGATTGGTGGGGTGTACGGCTATCTGTACTGATCAGCTGCACTAGACGGTGTGGGATTCCGCTTGACTGATAATCGATTCTTGCTCAATCATCAGGGGAGAACTGTTATATCTTTACCATTGCATTTTTAGTCCCTGATTTTAAATCGAATAGATTGTCGAATATAATAGGGGCCTTATGAAAACTGTGATAACATTGGTAGCCATTCTTCAGTACAATTCAGATAGAATGAGATGTTCCCCTTCCCGATACGTTTTGGCTAGATACCATTAGGCTTAGTATTAGGAGATACGTTGTAGGGAACTCAATCACATTGCTGCATAGAAGACTGGTGCCATTGTTTGGGGTGGCGGTTAGCTTAGAATAGGTGCACTATTTGCCGTCATTTGAAGTGATTACACTGCGCTACTTGTGCAACTCTTTATTAGACTGCCACCAGTGGACCCTTGCCATTCACAGCGTTCATTTAAGTGGTTAGATAGTTTAGGCCTCTTAATACACTGTGTCCATAAGGTATAGCAATTGCCGAATTAGCCTTACCCCCATTCGAAAATTAAGCCAGGAAATAGATAATCGAATAGTGGTGTTTTTGGTTGCAGATAAGGCCCACTATATCATCAACAGCCCTTTGTTTTTGTCTAGATTTCATTGAAGAGCCATTTAAACCTATTTGGCTGGCTATCTTAAGGGCACCCCATTATCGTACCACTGCACACTAAGAATATGTCGCCCCAATTGTTCGGTATACTGCGTTTCCTGTTGTTTTAGCCGGCTGTTTTTTGATCGGATATTATCCATCGACCCCAGTTATCAGACCGGATTCTCACTACCGTAACTGCAGGCCTAACAAAATGAGTAGGAAGGTAGGTCTGATTAATGTAGGGAGACTGAATCCCAGTAATGCACAAATCTAATGGCTCATTCCAGGTTCACTAAGATAATAGATCAATCTTAATCACTAATTGAGTTGCTACAGCCACCATTCCATAATTCGAATTGATTTGTCACGTTTGATGACGATCAACACGTTATGGCTTATTGTATCCGTTTTTGACCGGCAAGAATGGATACCTACACGATAAACAGATAATCGCAAGTACACTAGGGGGCATTTCAATCTGGGCTATCACTGCTAATATGTTGATAATCCTATCTGAATCCAGATAAAGGTGGTGAGTAA
>JANBQC010000030.1:77344-92822 GCA_027576995.1 Dimargaris cristalligena
GATATCTATACATATATATATATATATATATATGCAAGTAACCCCACCCCGTTGCCACACTCGGCCCCCGCCGCATGCCCCAAGGCGAAACTAACTCAATGCTTTATATGCTCTACCATTTCCCCGATTCGACATTGTCCACTACAGGCCCGAACCCACCGCGAACAACTCCCCGCCGACGTTGAATAGTATACCTTTGGGAACCACTACTCTTCCCTGTAACCCTGATGAAGGCGCGCTCTACCAGCGACTAGAGCCTTCTCCACCTCCGTATGCTCTTGACCAGTGGTCAATTTGGAAGTGTCTTGTTTTTTATACTCAATCCTTATTTAAATAAATGGTTTCGACTACTTGCGAACGATCCATGGGAGTGGAGGTTGAGAGGAGGGGGCTCGGGATCACACTTGGGGGGAGTACTACGTCGCATGATTCCTGTAGCAATGTAGTTAGTATGGGTGCAGTAATCATTTACTCACTTCCGCAATACAAGTCATTCCGGGCTATTCAATGGGCCTGGTATATTGTTGGTGTATCCACCATTACTGGGGTGGCCTCGTGTATGGAGGATATATATATATATATATATATATATTAGGTGGTGGCGGTGTATCATTTCGCCCTTGATTGCCCTGCCAAACCAGCCCCCACCTCTGCAGGCCCGGAGAATACAGCCAATGTCGCACATATCATGGTTGCATCCCATGAGAAACGCAGGACTCTACCACGCCCCCACGGGGGTAGCTGACCTCGCCGTTCTTCCGCAACCCCCTCGCAGTTAGGCCTTCTTCCTTTTTATTACCCATTCCCAGTGCCCTGTTTTAACTTGACCCTAGCATCTCCGCCGCTCTAGTCTAGTATGCCCCTCTTAACCAAAACCCAGGGCGAATTGGCCCTGGGTGACGTCCACCGCTTTCAATTGACCCTCGATTTACAGCAACTCACGTTCGAGCGACTCCCCGTGGTTATTCTGATTCGGAATGCCTCCCCCGTCTACCGCAACTTGGCCTTTACCAAGGGCCCCTTTGCAGTATCGGCCACCGTCGAAAAACGCCCGACCCCGTCGTTTACCACTCCGCCGTCCTCCTGGTCCGGGTCCGCCGAATCCCTTTCGGCCGGGGAAGACGAGGACAGGCCCAAAACCGAAACCGACCCCTCCACCCTTTCCGGGGACTTGTCGTCCCTCTACCTTTCGCCGCGCTCTTCTCGACTACCCAAACGCTTCCACGTTCCTTTCCGCAGGAAAGCCCCCGCTTCACCCGACCAACCGGCCCTGACCCATACCTCCCTATTCATCATTTGCGGCCAAACCTGGCGTGCCTCCTACGAGATAGACTGCCGCTCGGAACCCGAGGTCCAGTTCGATATTGAAATCGTAAGCGAGATTAATCATTCAGGCGTTGCCGTCCAGTATGAAATTCTGGTACTCGCTACTCAGCCCCAGGTGCCCCTTCCCGATGCGCTCCCTCAACCCCACGGTGCTCAGCCCCAGCCGACCCGCTCGTCTCCGGTCGAGGATGAATTGAGCCTTTATTCGGTAGACCCGGGTGGATTCCAACCCTCCCTGCCTGATCTGGTGGTTTCCAGTGCAGACCCCGCCTACTCTACCCGGGGTAGCAGCACCCGCTCCCGTATCCCCGTGCGTCGCTTTCGAAGTTTATCGGAGTCCAGCACCGCGGCCCCTTACCCAATCAAGGTCGACCAGGCCTCCGTCATGTCCACCGACTGCCTACACGTACCCGCTCTCCCCCGGCCTCATGCCCGTAGTTTTCGGTCTTCCCTCGGCGTAGCCGGGTCTTCTCGATTGTCCCTGGCCACCACCTTGGGGACTGGTCACATTACTGCTGAGTTGGCCCAAACTGAAACCACCGCTGATGTGTTCGGTGACCATGGGTGGACCCCTTATGCCAACCGGTGGATGACCCGGGAAAGCGGAACCCACCTGGTGGTGTTAACCCACGGTTTAATGGGCTCCCGTCTGGACGAGCTTTGCTTACGGGAACGCATTTTAAAAATCTACCCTGACCCAACTAACCCATTGACCCCCGGTGGGGGCCGCTTGGTTCGCGTGCTTTCCCCGGCCTGTAACCATGGTCGTACGGACGAGGGCATCACTCCAAACGGGGCTCGCTTGGCCGAGTCCATTTTAGATGCTACCCAATGGAAGCGCAACTTAGCCTACTACACGGCCCTCGCTGCCCACCGGGTTCGTCAGGGATGGTCCGCCAGCCAGTCCCTGGAAAGCCTCGCCAGTAATCCCGACCCAGCCACCTATCCTGGGAATCCCTTCGAGGGGTTCAACGCGACCCCGCCGGAGGGCTGGGACCTGGACTTCGGTAATCACCATCGCATTTCCTTTATCGGCCACTCCCTCGGCGGCCTCATTAATTTAAACACCCTGCGGCAGCTTGACCGTCTTACCAAGGGTTTGTTTTTCGTGGTGTTTAACCCCACTCACTTCATTAGTCTGGCTACCCCTTACATGGGGATCGCCGAGAATATGGCACTTGTGGACCAGGCCTGTCAGTGGGGGCTGGTGGGCCAAACCGGCAAAGAACTAACCTATCTATCTCACCACAATCCCCTGAATGATTTCCGCCTGGAGCAGGTTGGAATTCCATCTCCTACATCAACAATCGTTGAAGGTAGCGGGCCTGCTACTCCGTCCGACGAACCCGGAACTGATAAACCCTCCCTGGCTTCGTCGTCCTGGGGTATTAAGCTGCCCTCATTGATTAATCGTCAGCGAGAGAAATTCAAACTCAGCCCACGCCAGGCCCCCGACATCCTTATCCGCATGGGACGGCCTGATAAGCCGTACTTGCCCCTCTTGGCTCGGTTCGAACACCGAACCGCCTATGCCAATGTGGATAATGATGTATCTGTTGGGTGCTATACCGCCAGCCTCATCTACTCCCACTTCGACCGTGCCGAATTTCTGCAACAGCAGGGGCAATCCGTTTTGAGTAAACTGCAACACAACTCCAAACTACTTTGGAGCCGTTCGGCCCAGTATCCCCACAGCCTCTTTCACTTTGAGGCTTCTGCGGAAGATCCTGAACCGACACCTTGCAACTCAATACCTTCCCCCCAAGGTCCCGCAACAACCCCGGCGCAACAGCTCGACTCGCCGACCCGTCCATCCACCAGTGGATCGAAGTCGATCTGGCAAACGAGCTACCAGTCCCTGATTAGCCTAGTCAGCCCTCGTACCTCAGCAGCGTCTCTACCCAAAGGGGACCTTGAGATTTCGACCAACCCCCCCACCCCTTCCCCTTTAAGCAGGACGGCTCCCCCGGCCACCGCCAGCCCCCTCCCTGGGCCTATTGTGCATGATGAAACAATCGCTAGCGACAGCTTTGCCCGGGATTTTACCCCCCGAATTCCAACCATCCAATCGATTGTCCGCCCGTCGTGGATTCCGCTCTTTGCGCTTGGTTACCATATGGCGCCGCTCTCGTGGCGTAAGGTTCATGTATATTTTTCTCAAGATGCCCATAATCAAATCGTGGCCCGTCGCCGCTATAACCAAATGACCGGGTGGCCCGTCTTGACCCACTTGGTGGACGCGCATCCACTATGATCCACCCCATTTTTGACGTAGTTAGAGGCCCAAGAAACTCCTATAAAAAACCAGGGTAATGTATGCATACCGCCATAAGTGAAATTGAGTTTTTACTGTGAAATCCTCCCCACCAAGTCTTGGGATATTTTCCCATATTTTATATATTAATAAACTTAATAGCGAAGTTAGCCAAATTGTAAAAAAAGCTGCTATTTGTAATATACGTGAAATTTAACAGGCATAGCTAGTGGTAATGGTTGGGTAGTCTATATACTTAAATCCCCAGGCCTCAGCCCCGTCGTCCATTACAGCCAATTCCAATCCTGGGATTACAGCTACATAGTATACATGACTAGCCAAGTATAGCACATACTACTGGATTTAAGAACTGCCAGTATTGGCGACCCAGGACTACCCCATAGACAATACTCCGAATTCAAATCCTGCAATTATTACTTTTTCGCCTCTTCCGAGATGTGAGTTTGGAGTCTTCTGGGCGCCAGTGGGGTGGTGCGAGCGGTCAAGTACGAATGATCGGTGCGCAAAATAGACTGGGGTAGCAGACTTTGGTCACTGGTATGCGCCGGACTGGCATAGAGTCGGGCGGGGTAACTATCTAATTTAAGTTGGGATTGGTTTAAAATACAGGGATTGAACGACTCGGCAGCAAAATAGGTTTGTTGATGTGGTTGGGAAAGATTCGAAAGTGGTGACGGCGGCGGAAATTCCACAGGTCGGGGAGGGGGCTGGGGCACCAGGGGTAATGATGGTAATCGTGAGATGGAGGTAGGCTCGGTTCGGTGTGAGGCCCGGCTTACTGGGAAGCCGCTGTCGCCGACACCTCCAACGGGCGATTGGGTCGAACTAACCGGAATGTTAACCATTGGAGACGACATTAATAAGGTTCCCCTTGGCACTGTAGCCTGTGGGGTCCTCGTCAGTTCAGTAGGTTTAATGCCCAGTTTGACGGGATTAATTTTACCAACAGCGTATTCATGTCTATTGGCTTGAAGTGGAGTCCGCCCAATTAGTCGATGGGTGTACTGGCGTCGGGGCAGTCTAATTCGGGCAAATGGCGGGGGGCACGGCAAGGGCTTGGCCGAACGTTCCTTAGCGATAACCGGGGTTGGCACCATGGGGGCCGATTGAGGAGGAAAAGGGGAAGTTGGTGGCATATCGAAAGGCGACCCTACCCGAGGGGGTGGCGAGGCAGAGGTTTCCTCCACGGCCAGCTCCCCAGGGGGTACTGGCGGAGGGGAATTGGGCGAAGGCAAGCGCATGCGCAAGGGACTCCCATTCACGGGAATTGAGTCGGGATTCCTGCCACCTTGTAGCACTGACCAACAAGCCGGTATCGTTGGCGGTACGTGAATGAATAGGCACGTCAGTGGGAATAACCCGCATTTCTTGGTGGTATGATTATAGCCCACCGTCCAGCCGTCATTGTAGGCCATCTGAATTTCAATGTGGTCCCCCTTGTGTAACGTCAGCTCCTGGTCTGTCTTTGCGAAAAAGGCGTGGATAACATAGTGATGGTCACCAACCTTTTGCAAGAAATCGTCTCGGATACGATCCGCTCGATTTTTGCGTCGGTTAGTGTACAGAGGGGATAAGAGCCCGGGACGAATTGAACGCGGGGATCTCGAGGGAGATTCCTGGGGAAGATTCGAGTAGCCCATCTGGCGCTGGGTGCGCCGGTGATGCGGAGAGCGGTCGAGTGGACGGCGCCTGCGGCCGATGACAGGGTGGTTGTAATCGGGGTTAGACCGATGAGTGTTGCTTGGGCCCGGGTTACAGTACCTCTGCTGGTCATTGTGGGCCTCTCCACTATCGCTGGGCCGGCTGGCCATGTGGTGGTCCTGCTGGCAAATACCTTTGGACTGGGGGTTCCGCAGCGACAACTGGTGTTGGGTGGACCTGAACCATTGGAACCACTTCCAGCTCCGAGACGTGGGTACGTCCACTTCGTTCCTTTGGTCCAAAGGGGATGTCGGTAGATCGCCCTTCAGTTCGGGGTCGCTATAACTTAAACTCGGAGACTTTTGCCAATGGAGCTTTCCATAGGCCATATTTTTTTCCAGACCCTGAGGGTGGCGACCAGCGTAAACGCCCCATCGCCGACCCCTATTACCAAAACAATACAGTAATATAGTACATACGAGGGACACCCCCACAAGGCTGGCGAGTAAAATCAAAACCATGGTAAGGGCATGGTTGCGGGACTGCCAGGTTTCTATAGTTGGCTCTAGACCTGCATCGGAGACATCGGTGCTCCGAGGTGGATCTGCGTCATGGAAATTGGCCATTCCACCCTTATATATCAGGCTAAAATACATCTGGCATGCAGGGGAGCGCCGCTGGGCAGGACACAGGCTACACTGACTAGGCAGGTCACTGTACCCTGCATCGATGAAGTAGGGAAACCCCGGTGTGCGAGATGGCAGCAGATGGTGGGTACAAATTAGGTATAGGCTGATTAGTGACGGACTGGGGTATGTCCCATTAGGTTTCCGGGAAGCGAGGCGAGCGGTTGGGTATTTAAATGAACCCCGAAAGCGGCCACATGGTTCATATATATATATATGTATATAATAATAGATAGCTCCTTACCACAGGTCTCGGTCTCGTTTGTATCACCCCTGACACAGTCGGGGTCCTTTCCATTGAAGGGGTACCTCGCACACTGCTGAAAAAGTAGACTCAGCCTGGCTAGGCGAAGTGGGGTTAACGAAGACGCTGGGCAATATCCCTGCTTATTGATGACTTGGGCCAGCGACTCTACATATTGTATACAGGTCTGGTAACATAGCGGACGAGGACCCGCGGATGGAATTTCGGAACTATGTGTGCTGGAAGGCAGTGGTAGTGACCCGCCAGTCCGTTTCGCCACCTCCTGTGGCCCAAGGGGTAGATGCTCCCCCAACGCCTTGACCAACGTAGGGGTACTGGTGGCAAGTGGCTCACTGAGGCCGTAGAGCGGGTCAGCATCAGTGCTGCCCATCCAGTTAGCTGAAATACCAGGGTAGCACTGGGCCAGGTTAGCTGTAGAAAAAAAAAGTCTGGTGCATAGCATGCTACGAACAAACCGACGGCCCATACCACGGTATTCCAACTGGGAGTCGTCGGTTGTGTTCTCGGATTGATGGGTATTAGGTAAGGACGGATGACAGTGAAATTGTTTAGTGAGTAGGGCTAGGTCGGTGGAATTTCCTGGGTAACTCAAAACGGCTAGGTCAAATTCTGCTGGGGTGCTGAACTTTAGTCCGGGTAAGGCTTGGGGAGCTACCCTCACGTGAGTCCATTCGGGGCAAGCCAGGGAGTCTACGCGGCGGAGTTGTGAGGTACGGATATAATGTCAAGTGGATAATTATGTGGAATTGACCTGCATTGTATTAATAAGGTGGTATGTTCACTGCTGTACTCAACTGTAGAACTTTACGTTCTAATTTAATGGAAAGGGTCATCGATTATTCCGTCCAAGCCAGCAAATATGGTAATAATATTCCTATTTCAGACCAGATCCCTCAGAAAACGATAGACTGGGCTCGGAAAATAATATATGATTTTACCTTGAAGCGATATACACGTAGATATTGGTCCGCTTATAAGTGGGTCAGAGGGATACACCGCGCTAGCTTCTACAGCTAGCATCCCCCACAGCAACGAGCAAATGGCCCACTGGCTGACCATTGGTAATTAACAATAGTGATTGGGCTAGTCAACGAAAAATGAGAGGCGCACCTATTGGTCTGGAAGCCACAAACAGGTGCTGGGGGTCGAAAGAGTCCTCTCGGACCAGTTGAAGTGATGGGGGAGGGGAATCGAAGATAAAAGATGAGTAGCTCAACGTAATTGTTTTCGTATATAATCCTGGATACTAAAAGGGCGGCAGCAATACATAAACCAGGTGGATTTGAATAACTAATACCAACTAAGCCAAGTGCAGGGACGCCGCATCAAGTGAAAATGTGCGGGTACTACTCTGGTTGCGGAAGCATCCTGATTTACACGGCCGATAATGAAGTTGATGGATATTTCCCGTATTGCTACAAAACTACGGTATCGCCGCTCTCCCAGGGTTTTGGATCAAAGTGTATATTTTTAGGACCCGAATTCACGTTATCCGCATTAGCCATTGGTGCAGATTTATTAGTTGGTCTGATGTCTTACCTTGGGAGGTTGTGGTGGCCATTACCCTGTCTATCAAGAGGGGTACTTATTATGCACCTTAAAAACCTAATCTTGATGTAAGCCCACTAAGCATATTGTCTCAATTAATTGGCTAAAAGAAGCATCAATAAAAGAACTGTGTTAATACAGGAGACTGGCACCTAAGTATCGTTCACATTAGAGGCAGAGTTACACGCTAAATAGTCAGGGGAAAGAAGAAACCGCCCAGCAACACTATGCATTGTCTTTGGCCCATTCCGATTGTAATCAGGTTTTACGCCCCTGACTTGGGCGCTCCAACGCATGGGATGAAGTCTCTCCCCCGACAACGTGCACAGTGCAAATACTATAAAGCGCGCTTAATAGAATCTAGGAAATATATTTGCTAAAAACAGTTCTATAGCCCAAGCACCATTTGGGGCTCTCCGGTTACTATCAATCAAACATCCTACTAATGAGCATACCAGTAAATATAACCAAGCCAGGCCAACGGTTATGCCAAATGGAAATATCTATATTTATCGATCGAGCCTAACCCTTCACTAAAAGCCAAGAAAAAAATTGAATGCCCGGGAATACTGGTCTCATATAGATGTGGTGAAACGACCGACCTGCCTAGGGAATCCAAGTTAAAATAGTGAAATCCGGGAGAAAGAGGTCGAGGGAACTGCACTGGAACATGTAATTCCTTGATACATTTTATGAGTCAACGCGCCATGAGTGTAAAAAACGAGCGGACCTGTTTGCCCAATTAGACAATTGTATAAGGTTATCAATAACGTATAACTAAACGGTTTTAGGTGTTGCCTTATAAAGGCTTTAAATGCCGGGCGAGTTCACACACTAAAAATTATTGGTCACGGAGCTTAGCGAGTTCGGTATGCAGTTCCGATGTATACCGGAATACTTCCTGCTCTGGGGCCAGCAAATACAAGTTTTCCTTGGGACAGGGAATGTTTGTTTGATTAATGGTTAGGAGACCCGCCTTCATTAAGACAAGGCCCTCTACTTCCGTACAATTTAGAATTATGAGGATAAGTGTATAAAAGGGTACCAAAAATAAGTTATTTGGCGATAATGGCGTGGGTGTCTCCAACTTTCCAAACAGCCAGGTAAGAATTGATTTCAAATACCGGCTGACTGGATATGAAGCAGGAATAGGGTGTCCGTTAATCAGGCAGGTGCCCTATTCTTGACTTGGACTGTTACATAGGACAAAACAAACATATACCGGATATAATTGAATACTGTACCTGAATGGGATAGTAGATCCGTGGACAGGCTGAGCAGAAGTTTGAGGGCATTGCTACGAGACTCGGCAGCCTTTTGGCCATCTCCGGCCAAATCAATCAGTTTCGCTAACCAATCCACGGTAGCCATAGGTTGGGGAGGGGCCTGGCCTACAGGGCCATCCGAGGTGGAAGCCTGTGGTCCAGAGGAGACTGGGGCCAGGCATCTTTCCAAAGCGCGCACTATATTAGAACAGACCAAAGAAAATAGAGTGTATACCTCGGGAGGTCAGTCAGGCCGGAGAGTGCCGATGATATCCGAATGGACTTTACCTATTTACCTTAGAGTAAAGGTGGTTGTCCCAGAATTACTGGTGAATGATGTAACCCATTGAACTTACTGCAGGACGTGGTATCCGCGTGATGCATTAGGAGCGACAGGGCAAAAATGGCCTCGTGCTGTAAAACTTGGAACTTGGCCTGGGTCAGTAGGAAGGCCAACGGGGGAATTAGTTGGGCCAATTGGTTAGAGAGAATAAGCCGGGTTTGGGTAGCGGCGTCGTCTAAGAAATATAAATTGGGGGATAGGGTATATAGATTTAATAATACCAAGTCCGGCATATTCCCTCAGCAATTAGAAGATGGGTCAAGCTGGTTAGGTCAACTAACAGGCATCCAGTATGCAATCAAATTCAGACAAGGGGATGCACCAGGCTAAACCGTAGACGTATGCTAAATCGCGTTGATTAACCCTACCTTGGGCAGTAAAGGCGGTTTTCACCACGTCGGCCACAACCCGACCACCTTCACAGTAGATGGGTTCGGGGTAGTTATCCCCCAGTACCCCAATAAGTAAACCCAGCGGCGTGTTACGGAATAGGTCGATTTCGTCTTGCTCATCTTCCATGGCGCGGGTCACGGCCGCCGCTGCTTGAGCCACCGAATGAACCATAGCGGGTGCAGAATCGATACCCAAAGGCTGTACCATCTGCAGGGTGTTCGGAGACTGATTATACGAAACAAGATGCTTCAGAATACGAATAACGTTCATTTGTAGCGGGGCAATCTTTGTGTCAACAAGCCGGGCCACCAGGGGGATCAGCGGCGTCTGGCCAAACACCCGCTTATTGGGTTCTAAATAGCGCATGGTGAAACAGGGGCAAATGCCACCCAAATATAGTAAGGCCCATAGCGTAAGGTGAGTGAGTATTTTCAATGGGCCGAGCACATGACGGACGCACAGTTAACCAAATCTGGTCAAAGACTAGTAGTGCTGTGGCTATATGATTCAATCCATAAGGACCATCGAAAAACGTCGCATAGCATTGACTTCAGAATGGATGGTGTGTCACTACTACGCGTCAACTATTACAAAAACGCCGGATATTATAAAACAGACATATTCAACCTACCAGGAATAGTGAGGTTACGTAACAGCCCAGTCACGGCGTGCTGGATACGATAGTCTTTGGTTTCCTTTAGCAAATCGACAAGGGCGGGGCCAATTCGATGTTCTTGCACGACAGCGAGGCAGATTTTATCTAAATTATGCAATACAATTGAGTGTATCCAATGGGTCGGAATATAACATCTGTTAAAACGGCACGGTAGTATGGAGGCCGATTGCTGAGATACCGAGCCAGAGAAAATTTGCCGCAGTAGGCTGGTGGGCAAGAAGGACAGGGTGCTGACTTACCAGAGCGAGCCACATTACCGATGCACAGCGCCGCTAGAGTCTGGAGTTGCCCAGTGCGGGCTGCTAATTTCTTGGGATCCTTCTTCGAAGTGAGATCGGGCTCGGTCTCCACAGATGAGGGTCGCAACCATAACCAGGTTCGTAAACGACTGAATACGGCCGGGTCCTCCAACAGCCGATCCATGTTATCGTCTGACAGGAAAGGACGTGGGCATCGATGCATGTGTAACAATTCAAATTGGATGTTAAATACAAGGTATTGTCCAAATAAGACGATATAGGGCAAGGCCGAAGAGATGGAGAAATCCAGAACCCATATGTCTGGATAGTATTGGTAGCCATAAAAATGATAATAACCAGCAGCCCCGCCTACCATTTGAAGTAACGGACACCAGAGTCTGGGAAAGGAGATCGATGGCCTGAGTTTTCGGACTACTATCGGTGGCCCCTGCTGGGGAGGGAGACGTTTTCTCTTCACCCGCCTCCTCTTCGTCATCCGAATCGAGGGAGAGTGACTCTAGGGCACGGGCAATGGGTGCGGACGCGTCGGTGGCCTCACTTGCGGGGACCTGGAGCTGTCCCAGAACCAGTACCTCGACAAGGTCAAGTAACGTAACCAATTTGCCGTTGCGTACCACATCCACCTGGATCGGGGGGTGTCGTAGGAGAGCCTCTAGTAGGCTAAGGAGATCCATGAATACCTCTTGGCCCATCGGGCCCTGGAAGACGGGTTTATAAACCGCGGCCAAGCCAATGATGGTCGTGGCCGCTGTCGTCGAGTGGAAATGCGACAGGGACGCTTCTTGCTCAGCCAGATTCGATAGATTACGGATCACCAGGTTGACCACCATGTCGTGGTCGACAATACGAGCGGGATTTTGAAACGTGCCTACGAGAGCCTCAATGGCAGTTTGCTCAATTAAGCTCTTCTGACATGGCTCTACAAATGAAGGTAATGATGGGGGTTTGCGTACAGATTTGGGGGTAAGAACAATGCCAAGATACTGGCGTATTGACCCATGGACACGGACAGCACAACTCATCGACCCTAGACTGAGGGCAGGGAACTTACCGTAGTCAAGCGAGGCATTGAGCATGGCACCGAGGGCAGCCCGGAGAACATCAATAGGAATAGCGTGATCCTTGACGAGGGCGACGAGGTGATGGGGAATACCCAGCTGAAGTATCAGGTTCCGATTGGGTTCTAAAGAGGGCCGTGGATGGTAAACCCGACAACATTGGAGTAAATTAGACAGAGAGGCGGTGCAGCATCGCTAGTGGGTATGATAGCCTTCTATGGTCTCGAAATGACTGAAGGAACCAACACATTCGGGATGGTGATGAGTCGATATGGTGGGGAAACTCACCATGGTCGGCCACTAAGTTGGCGATTAGTCGGAGGGTTTGGACGGCCAAGGCAGTAAAGGCAGCCGCCTCGGGCCTAGATTGGATGTAGAGGTTCAAGAGGGGAGCTAAATGAAGTGTCAGGCCGCTTTTTCCTATCAGAGACCGGCTGGCCTCTGTGGGAGGGGGATATGGACATGTATATAGGGTTTAAATCACCGGCGAATTAATGTAGCGGGCAAGGAAAGGTAGTGTGACTGGGCCAATTGCCCGTGATTTCGATTCCACTATATAAATGTAACTATGAAAATGCTCGGTGTACCAACATAAATGGAATGGAACGTACCTCCATAGCGGGAGGCATTGGCGAGGACTTGAAGAGCTAGTGGGACACTATCGGCCGCTGTCAGATCTCCACGGCCGCTGCGTTTGATAAATTGGTCCACGACTGCTTCTAAGTGAGGCAGGTGAGTGGCCGTAAAGAGTTCGGCGTGACCTAATGTAAGGGGGGGATATATTCAAACCAGCAGACGGGGCGGGAGGAGTGAATAATCAATGATATAATACGGGGCTGTGATAATGGGCTAAGCATATAGATTGGCTCTAAGTGATACCAGATTGCTGTGGGTTTGGTATTTACCTGGGGTTAGGGCCTCGGAAGCCCGCACCAGCGAGCCGAGGGTGGATACGTCAGTAGTCATGGGGCAGTCAATAAGGTAGGGGGCTGGCTAGTCGACTAGGGGAGATGAGCGGGTTTCGTGTAACGAACTAACTGCGGGTTCGAGATGGGTATAGGTAGAGGTGGGTGGCTCCAAACAGTAAGTGAAGGGTAGTTTCATACCGGGGGTTTGCATGGAGCCCATTACCTCATTCTTTTGCGAGGGGAGTGTAGAACGCTTCGGGTGGTGGTAAGGGGCGGAGCCATTGCCAATGGCCGCCGGGAGAGCCAGCAAGAAACAGAGAGCAGCGCTAGGAGAAGTACTTAGATTGGAATCAGCTGGTTTTCCTTTCACATCATGTGATCAGGCATCAGACGCGGGGGTTAAGCAGCCGGATGTGTATGCTTAGCCCACATTCCATTCTATTAGCTTAGATTTAGCGAAGGGGAGAGACCCATTACTGATGGTGTGCACCACCGAAAAGGCTTGGCCTGTCTGTTGCACTATCTACGCGAATGTTTGTGTATACATGAAATCTCCCCCAAGCGCAACTCTCCAAGAAAATAGAGTAAACAAGAATGTTGGGCAAAATGATAAATTACGCGTTGGTTAGTGTACCCTAACTAACCCTCACTAGCACTAAGCGGAGGTGTCTTCTTCGTATCCTCCCCTCTTACTCTCGCTCTCAGTTTTCCATTCCCAAAACAGCGGCCCACCAACCCCCTCCAATGGATGTAGTCTACTCTTTCTCTGTCTGATTCGCCTGAACCTTTTAAATCCTATCTAACTTCCATTTCCCCAATTAAATTTGCCAAGTATATCTTTCTCCAACCAACCCTGGTCGTCTATATTCGCCGAACGAACCATTGCCCGTTGTTCCTTGGCCACCTCCAACTCCATGGATGATAAACTAAAGCTCTGGCGCGAAAGTAAAGGCGTTGGTAGGGTAAGTCGAATTGCTCACCCTCCTCCACTTCACTTGCCCAACTCAAGTGTATAGGGGTGCTGCTGTCCAGCAAACGAGCAACCCATGTTGAATCGCTTCTTAATGCCCACCTCCACAGGGGGTCGCCTATTACACTCACCTACTATCCGCACCCCGTACTTACCAATCCCACTTGCCACATACGCTTCTACCACGTTACAATCGATACGCAGCCCACGGCCATTCCGGTTAGCAAAACCGCCCGCCCTACTGCCACCCTCCAGTCGAAGAACCTCCCGTCCCACCCCACTGTAAGGCCCGAGCCCCACCAGCCACTATTACGACCTGACTAGGCCCAGTATACATACCTGTCAGCTTTGGATCTAACTATATCCCCAATCATGTACATTGCTATCCACCATAATTGTCACTCCCTATACCAGACAATGCAGAAAACCTTCCTAGGCAAACCCCAGGATAAGTCGCTGGATTCCCAGAGAAATTCCACTCGGAAAAGCAACGACTACAGCGCGACCACCATTCAGCATCAACAGGCGCGTATCCAAGAACTTGAGGCTGAGCTTCAGCGGATGACCTCTACCATGGCTCCCCAGGCTGACCTCGACGACTTGGTTAATCAAAATCTGGCATTGGCTACCGAGTTGGAAGAAACCAACAGCCTACTCCGTGAGTGCCAAGAGGTCTTGGAGGCCCATGCCGACGCTGCCCCAGACAACGCTGACCTCCAAACCCTTATTGCAGAGCAAGCCCAGACTATCGAAAGACTCGAAGCCCATATTTTGGAGGCATCCTTCCGACCCGATCTCAGTCTAACTATACCTAATCGCAAACGCAGCTACGAGGAGCTCCAATCGGCACTTGATGAAGTAATTGACGAGAATGAGCGACTCCACAAGCGAATCTCTATCCTCGAACCCTTGGTTCTAGCCAACCAACAGGACCAGGCCGAGCCCAGGTCGGTAAGTCCACTCTCCGATGCATCAGCGCCCAACTATTTCCATTGAAACGAAAAACATATCACAAAAAGTAGCCTTGCATTGATTGCCCTGGCCTTCCGACTGTGTTAGTAGTATCCAATACCTAGATAAAATATCAAACCGACAGTACCAAACCTAACCGAGCCCCTTTTTTAAATACGCCACGCTACAATTGCGGACAATCGTTGCCTTATCCGTAGACCCCTGCCAATATACCCCCGAATGGCCAACGGAATATAGGTGAGCTTAAGCGGCGGCTTCATGAGATCAAGGTTCAAAGCGGTCTTCTTTTACAGCCGCATGGCCCCCAAGTTCCGGGGCCCCGATAAATACCCCTAGTCCAGATCGCCATCTCACCATACCCGACCCTTAACCTCTAGACCCGACTTGCTTTGCCAACCCTTATGATTATTTTTATTCACTTTAAGTTCAGCTAATGAATGGTTTTGAAGCGTTATTTTTTTATCCCGTAATTATCTATATTAAGCATTCCAGATGGGGTATACTACTGTATTTCTTGTGTAATATCTTCATTTCCATTTCCAATCCAGTCCCATTATAATAAACGAAATGTCTTCCGGCCAGTAATCTAATTGGGAGGAGGAGTGTAAAAACTAACCAGCGGAGCTATTCAACCCTAATTAAAAAGCCTTGGTATTACCGCATCCGTTCCCATCTTTTGAGCCCTATAGAAACGTATTAAATATATGCCAAGAGATGTAGCAGCGGCATCATTAAAACAATATTCAAAAGGGCGGTGTATATGTCTGGGCCATTAGACTGCTGATATAAAGGGTAAAATGGAGGGGCGATTTTGGGTTGGTTTATGGGACTTTGGTTATTAATAGTTTGATAAGGTAGGTTGGTTAATTAGGACTTGGTGCAAAACCGCTTT
>JANBQC010000031.1:0-91699 GCA_027576995.1 Dimargaris cristalligena
AGTTAGTACCATGCCTATACCTGATGCTAGTAGCCCACTTGGCTGAGCCTAAGCCCTGCCTACCATTAGAAGCCTATCCTCAGGACTCTTGACAAACTAAGAGTAGTTAACCCAGGTGACAGCAAATAAGTACCAAAACATTACAGAAGTCTACATTAGTTACAATTCAGTAGCTTAAAATATTACATTGTCATAGTAATAGCCCAAAAATGAATTGTTAATATTATACAACTATGCAACCATGGAGACAATAGGCTGGTAAAAGTAGTTGTATAATTGAGAATGTAGTAGATAAGAGAATCTGGGACTACTAATAGTTTCTTGAACCAATGTAATAGTCTTTGTCTAAAATCACAGGGGTCCCCCTGGTACAGTACTATGGAAGGGGTATGTGAAGCCTTCTGGTTATAGATTCAATATGACCAATTCTTAGTTAGGATTTCAAATGGTATTCATCATTGCCATTAACATGACTGAAATTACTAAGACTATGTGATTTACTAATCCATGGATGAGGCATGTAAAACATGTATAGTGTCCCATAAAGGACAGGCCGTAGTTTCCAAAACAATTGTGAACTTGCCAGGAATTGGCTTCTTTTTTGAAAACTTCACAATTTCAATCCCAATAGGTAACAAAGGGCATGGTGGAGATGCAAAGTACTTTTGGGCTTATTCAGTCTATCCATTATGAATCCACCAGTTGTTCTCCTGTCCTTTCTTTTGTTAAGCAAAGCTGCCCTAACTCACTGGGGTCACAAAGTTAGAATTTCCAACAGTGTACCACTAATATTTTTTTATAAGAAAAACATGTATAAAAGGCACTGGTTCTCCCCACATTTATCCATCAACTTTTTTCATTTGCACACCATAATATAATGTCAGTGTTAAAAAGTATTATCCATTCCATCATTCCTTGCAGCCCCATAGGCAACCAGGGGCCGTAATCTGCAAGATTGCAGACAATAAATCAATATACACTACCCTGTCAAGGTAAAGGGCAAAAACCCCACAAAAAATCATGGAGGGATTTCCCTGACTTCATATGGTCAGCCCCTTGTTTATCCCAAGAGGGTGGCACCCCCCCTCCTCTGTCTGACCCAGAGTGAAATACTAGGGATCATGTGATGGTGGAGGGTTTCTATTCTTTGGAATATATGTAGCATGTTATTAGTATTACATGTATTTTGATTAATTGCTTTTTCTAATGAGGAACTTCCACCTTTTTATATAGATGTGGCTTCATCTACTAAAATGCTCCTTATTTGTCTGGTTTATACCAATCAATTTTATGTGGTATTGGAAACCGAAGACTAATTGACGATTTGGCACCAGTCATCCAAGCAACATACAAAGGCTTGGTGGCTGAGTTCATCAGTTAATACATGGCGGCAGAAATGAGCTTGGCTTTATTTACTAGTAATTTTGTCTCTTGAATAGATGGTAGCACCGAGCTCTGGTCGAATTTAAAATGAGTTTAGAACCACCATTGGACTCATTTTTCCTTATCCACTTCAATAATATCTCTACGCCCTAATATTGATTGAAATCACAATCCATAGGTTATTGTAAACAACTCGAATTCTTTTCAAATAACCCAAAACAAAAGGATTTTCCCTTTTATTAATAAAATTCAGTTCAGTACATCTATATTTCGATTTTTATATCGACTGGATATTGAGCACACACCTAATTTACTGGATATCAGCATATATATTCGCACTTTTATTGTGTTTTATGATTATTTTGAGATCAAATATGGCAACACGGAATAGGGCATGTTGCCATTAATGCAATTAGGGGCTGTTGTAAGGAATTATAATCAGTTCGGTTGGGTAGGCCCAAGAATATATGGCGCTACTATCGATATCTTCAGACAGGGTACAAGTGGCCCAAAAAGCAAATATATTACACGTTCTTATACGCCAAAGTTACAGGACATTTGTTATACCAGCTATATCCATGGTATGGCCACGGGGTTTGGTCGTGTTCAACTTAAACTCATTGAATGGCTGCTGTCAGGCAGGAAACTGCCACCACTGGGATCGTTTAGTGTGCTAAAGTAACCAAGACCTAATCTAATATATATCAATCAATTATTTAGTCCAGTAGCATAGTACCCGAATTACCATTACTCTCGGCACTAACCCACTTGCACCGGTCGAATCAAAGCCCAGGTTTATTAATAGGGCCTCAGATGGTAATGTTCAGTGGTTTAGAGACAACTACCAAGGCACTGCGCAGTTGGGAATGGTGTAAAGGCCCTTACTTCATGTTATCCCGTCGGATGTTCAATATCAATGACCAAGTAACTATCTTGGACCACTCATTACGTTTCCCGAAACTTAGATCACTACTTTGCCTGGATAGTCTTTCCGTTACCCGGGGCCATATACAAATGGAAGAAATTCAGCCAGGGCGTATAAGGAAGAATTCGTTAGATAGGGCAAAAACTAGTGGCTAAAAATAAATATCCCGCCTATTTTCCCACACATATATCATTTAAAATCTTGTACAGCTGGGTAGCATTTAACCCATATAGCGTTAGGCGTCTGGTATAATGACTTCCGCCCCCCACCCAATATATTTGTATATAACAACAGCACTTTGTATAGCAACATCAACGAGGCTTTATTTCAGTTGGGACGACAAAAAACCGATTGACAGTACCAATCAAAGGTGAAGCAACCACAATTCCCGCATATCTTCAACATTACTCCTGAAAAATTAATACACACCCACATATACAGAAGTGGTTCCAACATTCCGGAATTTGGTCAGTTTAGTAAAGTTCGAAGCCAATCAACATGGACAAGGAGGGGTCACTACTAGCACCGTCGGCCGGATTAAGGGGAGTGACTGTATCGGTCGACTGGCTAGCCGTCGAGTTAGGCTGTTGCTGGAAGACAAACCGACCGCTATGGATGGTACTGCCCAGTTCGATCGGGCCAGGCCCACCCGCCCCAGTTGGTGGCGACTGATGCAGATAGGGTGTGTTGGTATTGGTATTGGTATTGGTCATAGCCTGACCCCCACTAACGAGATCAGCAATCTCCCGGAGGGTCGTGGTGGTATCGCGGGCTAAAATACGGTAGGCCTGGTACAATTGGTCAACGGGATAAAAGCGACAGTCGGGTCGTTGCGTGGTTACTAGTCGCTGGGATCGCGTGCGTGGATCAACACTGGCCCCCGGAAAGGAGGGCGCCCGGGGTCGTTGTTGGGGGTCATTGCTACCACCCCCTTGGTGTGCCGCTACCACTTTGGCCGTCGCATTGGAATCACCCGCAAACCGGTGTAGTTCAAGCTGTAGATAAGCCAGGCGAAGGCATTCGAGTCGCGAATCCGCGGGTTGGTTACGGGGGGGTCTTGCTTCTCCTCCTTCGTTGGAACTAGACCCGACCAGTGTGGCAGAGGCGGGAGCGGTGGGAGGAGGTTGTGAATTGGTGAAGTGTTGCTGCTGCTGCTGTTGTTGTTGCTGTTGCTGTTGGTGGTGGTGGTGGTGGTGCGAGAGGAGCTGATGTTGTTTCTGGTGCTCGTGTGTTGCAAGGGCGGGATGAGGTCCGCCATTACCCACATGGTTAGAAATGGGGACGGCATTGCCTGCAGGGTTAGTAGAGTAAGAATTCAACAGACCATGCGCTATGGCGGCGGAGGATGGAAAGGATTGCGCCAAACCACCACCACTCGTGGAAAAGGTCGACGGATCGGGAGGACCCACCACCATCCCACCACTGCCGTTCATTAAATGGGTACCGGTTGAGGCCTGCCTATAAATGGACCCAGCCAAAGGGTTGCTGGGTAATCCACCACCACTACCACCCCCGGATGTGGGGTACATGAACGAAGCTGGCGTAGCAGGCGTGATGGGGGCACTCGGGGACCAAATATCGGACGATGTATAGTCGAAGGACTTGAGGGGCGACAGAGGGTGTAGGGTCGGGTCGCGACGACCCCCGCCGCCACCTCCACTACTGCTCCCTTGGCCCACCAGTCGCTGATTTGTAGAGAACGGGTCCCTGGGATCCCGGCCGGACATTAGACCAGCCAGAGCCGTGGAGTGACCGTGTGACTCGGAGGTGGTATCACTGATATCATCATCGAACAGGTGTTCCACCAACAGGGAGGGAATATCACTCGGCCGGGAGGAAGGGGAGGGAGCCCGGGCTGACCGCAATAAATATTCGAAACTGTCCATGCCGGTATTATGAGCCGACGAGGCGACCCCAAGGTGGGGGTGGCCCGTCGACCTCAGCAAGGTTTGGTGGCCGTCAACCGGGCTAGCGACAGATGAGAAAAGGGAGGGCGGTGGGTTAGAGCCAAAGAATAATGTTGGGTCGATGGTGACCGGTTTAGCGGTATGTGGGCCCACAGACAAGGGCGTGGGGCCCAATCCCCCAGCACTATTCGGACTACCACCACCACCACTTCCTCCGAATACTAACCCAGACAAATTGGATTGGAATAGATTGAGAAGGACGTGGGGATTGCTGTGATCCTGAATACCAGGGGCCGATAGCCCACTAGGCACCAGGGGTGGAAAAGGGATATGGTGGGGTTCATTAATAGGTGCTTGGTGGGACCCATGATGAACTGGTAACATTCCACCGACTGGGGGGGCAGTTGGCAGGCTAAGATGGGCCGAGACGGGCGAGGTCATAAACGTAGGGCTCGCCAGTACGGGTTCGGTTGGAGGTTCCGAATAGCCATTGGGAAGGGCAATCGTCGGTGGCAAGCGTATTCCAAAGGAGGTCGCCACTCCTGCTGAGACAGAGGCGCCCGTTGGAATAGGGGTAGGAGCAGTAGTAGCAATCGGGACAGCGGCCGTAGTAGCCGTGGTGGTGAAAGTAGTGGCGGGCTTCGCTGATATTAAGGGTGAATTATCTACCCGTACCGGCTGGGATGGTGGCGAAGTCGGTACCAGGATCTCCAGCTCCGTGGTGAGTATAGCCGTGACTGGAGTGGGTGATTCCATCAAAACATGAGGTTGGGCCTTCGGACTGGGCACTTTAGTCGGTTGCGGGGGAGTAGTGATCCGACCCAGAGCCACCACGGTGGGCGCAGTGGTCGATGGGCCGGGGGTTCGCTTGTTGGTATAGGGTGCCGATATAGCTGGTGAGTCCTGGGTCTGGCCGCGGCCTCGCGCTCCTGGTGAGGAAGTCGAGTTGGTTACAGCAGCCCGGCCTCGAGGAGCAGTTTCAGCGGACGCACCCGTACCCGGCGGGTTGCGGCGATGGTTGGAACGGGGCTCGGGGTCGGTTGTCGATAAGGATGCGGATTTACGAGGCGTGCGCTGCGTATGCGTTGGCCTGGTACTTGGAGTGGCGGTAGTTCGGGTGGTTCCACCACCGTTGGTTAACGCTGCTGTAGTTCTGGTAGAGTCGTGTGCAGTGGATTTGGGGCCAGTCGAAGCGGAACTAGTCGATGTGGAACTATCCCGATCAACGGTCGAGGCGACCGCGGTGGTGACCGCTCTGTGACCATCCCGTCCCCGAACAGTTCCTCGGTGAGCCCTGGTGGCCGGCGGGGGTGATTCACCGCCAGCTAGACCAGAAGATGGGTCGGCCACGGTGGCCGGAGCCGCCGCAGAAGCAGAGGGAACGGTTGATCTATGCCCCCGACTAGGTTTGACAGTACCGCCATTCGGCGCGTTATCGACGGCACCTTCGTCGTCCGTACTAGTACCAGTAGTAGTAGCGGTGGCTGGATGCAACGGTTTGGCAGTACCACTACCCGCTGCGCTTCCGGGGATAGTCGTCTGACCAGAGTGACTTTTACCGAGGCCCGGATTCCGCAGCCGCATTTGGGCCAATCGTTTAAGGGCCTGTTCCTCTTCCTCACGCCGGGATTCGGCCTCCCGCTCTTTGCGCTCCTTGATCTTCTGCCGTTCTACTTCGGCCTCTTTCTCCAAACGCTGTTCCTCCTGGCGGCGCTTGACCTCTTTGGCTTCACGTTCCTTTTCCATCTGGACTTCCCGCATCGATTTTTTCTTGGGTTTCTTGTCCTTCCCTTTTTTTTTCTTGGCCTTCGCGGGGGCTTTGCCCTTCTTTTCGAGGCCGAGTTCGCGGAGGAGCTCGTCCGCTTTGGCCTGGGCCACCTGCTCGCGGAAGGCCAGAATGACGCGTTGTTCCAGGAGGCGGGCCATCACCAACTGGAAGCGCTGGCGACCCTCTTCGAGTCGTTGTTCGGCGCTTGCCAACACGTCGTGGACCCGATCATCCTCGTCTTCGAAGGGGGTTTCATCGTAGTCGTCCTGATCGAAAGGGAGGTCACCCTCGTAGGTGTCCCGATCGTCAGGCAACTCAGCGTCTTCCGGATAGTCGGGCTCAGCAACGTATTCGTCGTCATCCGCTCCGGGCCCAAGGGGGTAGCCCGCGTACGGGTGTCCGTAGTGACCGGGCGGGGCATTATGGTAATGGTAATGGTGGCGGTGGGCAGCCGCCGAGTTAGCCATATCAAAATGGTCGGCCGGTCCAAAACTAGGGGGTGAGGGAAAGTCAGCGCGAGGGTTACTGGCCAGGTAATGGGCCAGGGAGTCGGGTGAGGCAATGGGCGGATACGCCCCCTCGTGATCGAGGGTAGTGGACTCTTCGACATCAAGCCGATCATCGTTAACCATCGGCGGTTCTACATCGCCCAAACAGGTACCCACCAACTGGGTCACCGCCCGCTTTAATTCCAGTTTCTTTTCGTGGGACAGGGCCCGGAAGGCTGCGCTAGTAACGGATAGGGGCGGGTATTTGTCGATTAGATGGTCGGGCAAGGGGGGCGGTGGTGGGGGCGGGGGTCTCCGAGCCTCACTCGCTTCTCTATCCCCCCGCAGGTGGGATGGCTCGGGATAGGGCTCAGATTCGCCCGTTCGGGCGGCCGATGCCTTATTTAGCCGGTGTTCGGCAAACTGTTCCATCATGGCCAAAAACTTCCGACCATTATTTTTCAGCAAGTCTTCGGCAACATGCATCACATCGGCCTGATCATCAGCCCCCGCCGCCGCTGCAGCCGTAGCACCATCATCACCATCATCACCATCACCATCGCTATTTTCGTCATCGTCGGCATATTCAACATCCTCCCCCACAGTCTCGTTATCTTCGGGGTGGGGGGCTGACGCCAAATGTAACCGTAGATTTTCCCGGAAGGCGGCCAAGGCCCGATCGGGACCCGGATCGGCGTGGGCCCAGACGGCGTCGTCCAGCCCGCCCAGGTTTTTCCGTCCGACCCAATTGGAGTTAAAGAGGAAGTTGGCCATGTCGTCCGCCCGGGGATCCCCCACGAGCAGAGTTCCGGGCGGCGGTGGCGGGGGGCCCCGGAGAGGGCCGTAGCTGAAAGTGGCCGGGAGTTCATCGTCCAGGTCCGAATCTTCTACGGGGAGCGAAGCTGAAGGGGGGCGGTTGGCCTCACCGGGTTCAGCTGAATCAGAAGGTGGGTTAGTTCCGGCACTGGAGGGCGCTGCGGTTGTTGCTGTTGCTGCTGCCGCTGTAGATTCAGCCAAGGTTGGCCAACTATACTCCTGTTTCAAGGCTTTAATGGCACTGACAATGGAGTTGGGATCAATGGAGATACGGGACATGTAGCCATAGCCACTTGGATTGGCGGGGTCCTGGGACTTGACCCGCGTGGTAGTGATACGGTAGGGCCCCTGGTGGGAAGCCTGGTGGACCCCGCATTGATCGCAATCGGGATCGGTATGAGTGGTAGCCGCTGGGTCGTGACCTTGGGAGCCGGGTCCGTAGAGGTAGTCAAAATATTCCTCGTGGAATTCGTCCATACCCTCGTCGTCCAGGTCATAGGAATGAAACCGGCCCTCGTCGTATTCCGCGGCCGTGGGATAACTGGACCCAGGTCCGGAACCGGGGATGGGGGCGGGCGCGGGCGCGGATGTCGGCGCGGTTGTCGGTTCGGCCATCGTGGGACTGCCGTAATTGGCGGGGGGCTGATCCGGCCGACAGTCGGCCGAACACACGTGGGTATCACATTCGTCCTCGTCTTGGCTAGTGTAGCAATAGAACGGCCGATAGTGGATACCCGTTGGATAGACGGGGTGCGTGGAGCACGACGCGGGCGAGGCCTGGGCAGCTTCGGGGGTGTCTCCGTCGGGCGGGTGAGCGACGGCGGGGGCCAACCGGGGTGGTGGGCTAGAGGTGAACCTACCGGTGGGTTCTAAGGCCGGTTCATCGGTCAATCCGGACCGGCCCGCTGTTAGGATGGCGTGTTCCATGCTGTCTACATAAGCGCGATACAGGTCCGACAGTTCGACATCAATATCGGCCTGCCGGCGGGTACAGAGGCTGCAGGAACAACTCGACCGCTTCTGTTTTTTGACGGTTTCGACCAGGGTCGAGCGACCGACCCGAACAAAGTCGAGCTTCTGGGGTAGGGTGAGACTATTCCAATATTCGCGGACCCGGATTTTTTCGTCGGGGGATAGGGATAGGGGGGTGGGGGCCACGAGGAATCGTTCAAAGTGGTACGAAAGCTTGGGACCGGAGGCATAGGGCAGGTGCGGGTTGTTAGCCAAATGCTGGTGTTCGTCGGCCGGGCCGGGATCCGCGGGGGCCGGTCGACCCTGGCCGGCGTAACGAGCGTAGTTGGGGTGAGTGGGCGGGGCGGTCGTAGGGTCCGCCGCCGCTGCTGACCCGTAGGCCGGATCGGACTGGGAATTGGACCGGTAAAGAGCGGGCGGCGTATAAGCGGGCACGGATCCGTCCGTGGGTGGGGGAAGTCCGTTGGGCCGGCCGGTTGCTGTCGGAAAATAGGAGGGGTAGACCGGCTGCGTTGGGTGCGAGGGGCCTTCCTCCGGAGCCCCCATAGAGGTGGATTTGGACCGGGTGGCATTCGGGTGGTGCAGGAGGGCCCGCGATAGTGGCGAATGGGCGACCGGAACGGCCCCTGCAGTCCGCGGGGCGGGTGGGGTCCGCTCACGCATTCCCCGGGCCGGGGTCGACGGGGGGGCGGCTGACATGCCGACTTGGGTACGCCCTGAGTGGGGGGAGATCGGATGGGGGGACATGGTCATCTGGCCGGGAGCCGGCGAAGACGGTGCGGATGGGTGGCAGCGGTGAACCGCTTGGCTGCTACTGATGGTGGAGGAGGCAGCAGCTACTGGTGGTGGTGGTGTTACGAATCTCCGGTCGGCGGGGATTTGACTAGCCGTCGCTGCGGTGGGCGGGGGTGGTGAGGAAGTGGATCGACGACCGGCTATAGAGGCCGCGGCCGTAGGGAGTGGCGGTGGGTGTGACTGAGTTTGGGCTTGGGTTTGGGTTTGACCATACCGACGAGCCGAGACGGATGGTTCAGGGCTGGGCAGCCTAGTAATCCGACGAGCGGTACTGCTTTCTGGCATGGCGTGGTACGGGTTACGCCTGGAGCGCGGAGCCGGCGAGCCGGGTGAGCCACGTACCCTGTTGGGGGACGCTGTGGTGATGGTGGAGGGGGGGTAGGACTGATGGTGGGCCTCATCGGCTAAGCCGAAGGTCCAGAAGGAGCGCTTGTCGATGTCGGACTCGGCTTTGGGAGAGGAATCGCGATCCGCCATGGCAGGCCGATCATATGCGCACGCAAGACACAGGGAGTGAGGGGAGAGGATGCAACGCACTGAAAATGGGCGGTTTCACTTTCCCAAGAGTGGAGGGGAGAAGGGAATGTTAGTTAAAACGATCGGAACTGAAAAGGCCTTTCTTACTAGAGTGGTGGACTCGGGGCTGGAATGGAGAATAAGTAAATAGCAGTGAAAGTAAGGTTCAGACGAAAGCGGGAAAGAAAGGGAAAGAGAGAGAGAAAGAGAAAGAGGCAGAGAGTGTGTGAGAGAGACTGAGAGTGAGAAAGGCAAGAGACTTTGAGGGAATCTACACAGTTCAGGTGCGAGAAGCCCAGCACGTTATATGCTTCGCTTGGACTTGGACTTGGGCTGGTTGGAAAGGAATGCGGGAAGTCGACAGAGCTATATCTATCGTCGCTTCCATAAAGAACCCTTTTGATGCTGAAGAGCCAAAAAGGCTCCGTGGAACCAACTATAAAATAGCCCAATGGCAGGGGATTGCCTTGATTTTAGATATTTTGAAGCTTCATTTATCTCTGGACAATCCCTTCCAGGACACATACATACGCGTAGATATAGATATAATGGCCCCATTCAGATGCAGGCGGCTCCACTTTAAGGGGCGTTTCCTCCTCTCCCGCCGCCTGTCATTATCATGGTCGATCAGCCCGAAGATTCTGAATCGACCGACGGGATGTATCATCTGCTAATCGGCGACCCTACCACCCTTTGGAAATATATACTCCCCACTACTAACCCAAGCCAGACCAGAGTCCACCGCAACTATTTCGCAAAGCACCCTCTCCTCCCACGTCTCCTTAATGAATTCACCTTAAACAGCTACCCTAAGTCCGTCGCTCCAATCATTCACCTCTTAGACTTTATCCTGGGAGCCGAAATTTGGTCCACCAGAATCAGAAGGGTAGGCAGGGTGGCGGGAGTGTGCCCAGAGCATCACTTAAATTTTGGTCCGGTAGTCACGTGAATTTAATACCACCTTACAAGATCTCTTCTCTATTGGAACCGTCTCCTATAACCAACCATCTCACATTGATACTGAATAGAAGAGATGCTTGGTGAGCCCAAAGAGAAAAAGTGGGATACCACTTATCAGTTGGGGGAAGGGGCTATTACTATGCGGAATTACGGAGCACAGTCGCGGACGGATGTTCAAGCCGTCGGCCGCTATACAGAGTCGGGTAGGAATTATAGGCCAACAACCCACATACCACATACTCACACTCTTGAAGGGAAATTATATATAATGGCCAACGCAATATAAACCAGTCAAATTTCGGAATACATTGGAAATACTTACCTGCACTACCGTCGGGTTTCCTAGTCATATAAACCGATGTTTCCAACTAAAGGCCGCACATTCCCCCAACTCAAGGGACTGAGTTCCCCGTCGCACCAACAAAACCGTCGCTAGTCCTGCCACACATAGCCTGCACACTGTCCCCCTCGGCTGGAATCCCCAGTACAAACTCCATATAATTTGCCCTAAACAGAAAATTGATGGGATTTCGTTCCATACATTATTAAATGGTGCCCTCCCTTGCCTTACTTCCTCTTAACTGGCCCGCTTACATAGATAGGGGAGGAAGGGGGGGTTAAGGTTATTCACGTGCAGCCACAATTAGCCATAGCCCCCTCTCTGTGTGGTCTTGACCATTTGGTGGAGAATTAGGCCAAGGCACCACACCAGTCCATGAATTCGCCTCCCAAAAGAATTTCCTCTTAAGGCTATCAATGAATCACGGAATTAACCCCACCCTCGCACAAATGCAATGCGGTGGCTATTCATTGGATAGCTTCGGTTTCCGATGTCGGCGGAACAGGCCAAGCTAGTCGCCGTTGGAGCTATGGTGGCCCGATTATAAGAGGGATAACGCCAATTTGGGCCCCCTCATCTCCCCTATTATATATATATATATATATATATGGACATGCCACACTCTATTTCCCATAATACTTCCCCTATTCTCATTTTCTCAATTGTATCTGGCGGTGTAAAGCACTCGCCGGCCTTTTATATTTTGCTAATTTATAGTGTACTAAATTGTAGACCATCTATCGCCACTCCCCCCGTCTCTTCTCACCTATACTATTTCCCCAACACCATGGTGGCAATTAAACTTAACACCACTTGGTTAGCCCTGGGGGTTGCATTAGCGACTTTCGTTAATGTCCGGCCTTTTCCCATGAATGATGACCCCAATTCTCTCAAACGACCCCTCGCCGACCCCACCAGCTCCCAATATCCGAAACGCGCCAGTCCCGACCCTCTTTCGAAAATGACGGATTTTATCGACCAAGCCCAACAACTATCCCAGGTTGACCATCAATGGGCGACCAAAACCACCTACTTGGCGGAATTACAAGAGGGTGTAATCACTAGTAGCGACATTGCAGCCCTTTTTAAAATGATCAACAATGACGTTCAGACTTTTATCACCCTGGGGCTTCGCTTCGATTCGGCCATGATTGGGCTCCAGTCAATCATCAATCGCATCGAAATGGATCTCTACCAATGCCTAACTACACCGAGGACCGACCCGCGGCAACTACCCTATAGCAGCGACACGGCCAACGATAAGACCAAACGCCGGGAACTGGCCACGCTGGCCCGGACCCTCATGACGGAAACCACCGGCGTGCAACTCCACCAGCAGGCCCAGTTGCTCCAGACATACGGTACCCAATTGACCACAATCTACCCGGGGGCGACGGACATTTACCTGAAATACTGTACCTTATCACTTTGCCAGCAATGGCGCAAAGGGATGGACGCCAAACAGGAGATGGAGGCCTACGTCAAAGAATACATGGCCGTCAACCGGGCGGAGATTAGCGATCTGCCCCATGACCTGAACATCAAAGACGCGGCCGCCCTACACGCCGAATACAAGGAATTTAACCTGGAGAGGGATGTGGACCGGATGAATACCGGTGAACAGCTGCAGAATTTTGGCAAGGCCGTAGAGACTTGGAACCGAATGGACCGAATGACCAAACGACTGGCGACCGTGAGCCAAAAAATCAGCGAATTAGATAGTTTGATGGACCAATTGCAGTTGATGGCGACTGCTTAATAATTTGGTCAATGGGTGGTGCTTTATTTGGGTGTCTGATGTTTGGTTCTATGCTGGTATTAGATTTTGGGGTTTATTTTTCTTTTAATTATTATTATTATTATTATTTAAAAAAACCCCTTTGGTGATCTTGTTAAGCCGTCGACCTCGCTCAATTGATTTCTAATAAAATGCGATGCACAAATTTAGCAAGCAACTGGCCATCGACCTGGCTGGGGGTAAACTGCCTAAGATTGGAAAAAGAGAGGGAGGGAGGGGGGGTTCTCTCTACCGTTAATGTAAATCACCTATAATTCGGCCTCGTAGATATACGAATGGGGGCTTACTAAACGGAGAGCTCACAAATATGAGAAATAGATGAGCAATTAAACGAGTCACCATGGCAGGAGCCCCTCTCAGTCCCCGCACCGTCTGAGTCCATAACGTACTGAGGGAATAATATCGATGGCGACAATAGTGGTGCGACAGGAAAGGTGGTATTAAAATAAACCGGTCCGGGTGCCCATGTAGTTAGTTAGTTCATTGTTAGACCCATACTACCCGTAGAGATTGGCTGCCAATACAGAACACTTCGCTGACCAGTGCGCCCAAGCGACTAATGATGGGGAACCTCTTTAATTTAGCCCACCACAAGGGTCACCATTCTCCTAGAGTTGAGGGAAGCGTGGAGAGAGGGGGTTGGGAAGGAAGGCTGCCAAAGAGGGGAGAGGGGGAGAAGGAAATGCCCCGGGGCCAAAAACTATTATTAGTACATGAACTTCCTTAAATTAAACCGATGGATACGAAATCTCCCTCAACCGCCCTCTTCGTTGCCCGTGCCCACCGCCGGAACATCATTTACCCACCATCCCCAAGCATCGGATACCCCTCCTGATGGCATCGTCGTCGTAGCGGGCTGGAGTCGACGGCCCCGTCCCAGCTATTAGAGTTTGCGGGTCCCCTACATATTTTAGATTAGTGATTTGCGTTGCTATAGGGATGGTCTATCATTATTCGGGCTGCCCCCCTTACTTTACTCTCCTCTCTCCTCCTGTAGTCCTCGTCTCTCTAGGCATACGAAAGAAAAGTGCGAACTAGGGGGGGGGTCGGGACGGGAGGTATAAAGGGGAGGTCAAGGACGGCCTATTTGAGCAGACAGCAGCCTCTTCGATTACCATACCACCAAGTCGTTTACTAGTCATTTTCCACCGATACCACACCACCACCACCACCACTCTCCCCTTCTCTCTTTCTCTTCCACCAAGGCACCGCCATTTCTAACGATTGATTTGGTATTTGTCGGCAATTTGATTAGTCAACTATTTGTGAATGCCTCTATAATTCTTGGAGACATCCGGTATTTGTATAACTATTACCCCTTTTTTTATACATAAAATATATCGAAAGTTCCCCTATATTTCTTTTAACTTCCCTTATTTCTTCGAGTCCGTTCATCTTCACAATGAAGTTTACCCTTGTCGCCGCTCTTACCACTTTGGCCGCGTTGGCCAACGCCAGCTCCCTGCCAAACAACGGGTTGGTAAAACGCCAGGATGTGGCTGCCGCTGCCCCTGTTAACCCAACCCCAGCCCCCGTAGTCGTCGCCCCCGTAGTGCCGGTGGTGGCCGAGGTGGTAGTAGGCCAGGATATTGCCGGCAAGGCTAGTTTCGAAGACGCCGGTCCCAAGGACGTCGGGTCGTGCGGAACTTTGGAAGAGCTAGCAACCTTAACTGTATCTATTGTAAGTTTGGACCTATTTGATTTGATTCTATTGTTCACCGTGTATTCTCACTGAAACTGGACAGCCGTCTACCGTCGTTGTGGAGTATGTCTATAATAAGCAACCTCAAATTTACCGGTATTGGGCTTCCAGAATAATCTTGACCTCACAACAGCTTGATTCTCCCCTTCTTTAATACCAATCACCCTTTTGCCCAATGATGCTAATTTCCAATTGTTAATTGACTGTTATTATTGTTTATGGATATCATCCGCACTACATGCATTCGGTACAACAGAACAAGGGCCAAATGGCCGACGATATCTACCCAGGGACCAACCCCAAGTGTTTCAAAATGATGAGCGTTCAGTCGGTGTTCGGCACATCGGTACAGGCCAAGATTACGGATACTTGCGAGGACTGCGAGGTGGGTGAAGTCGTGCTGAGTCAATCGGCAGCCAATGCCCTAGGTCCGAAATTCGTCAAGGCCGGTCGTTCCCAGGTGACGTGGAAGATTATCGCCTAAGAAATTAAGGGGTTTTCCCCTTTAATGTGTGTTGGGTGGAGGAGAGAGCCCCTTTGGTGTCGTCTGGAACGACCGGGGGATGATGATGGTTTTTTCTGGTGTCCCCCTCTTCTTCGCTGATTTATACAACCCAAAGCCATTTCTGTAACCTGGTGCTATATTTATATTTATAAAAAATTGGTATGTTTCTGTCAAACATGAGGTCCAGGGAATATCATTTCGAGTATACGTGGCTTTAATAATGAGACCATCTTACAAGGGTGACGAAATCGGTAATATTTGGATATGCGCCCACAGTGGAATGCACCAGGGCAACTCGAAATATATACTAAATGTGCGTTATTTAGCTGCCGAATTTGATGTGCCTAATTTAATCTTAATACCCTTTGGATACTGTAGTGTAAATGGTAGTGGTTGCTAAGGGAATACATACTGGCGGATAATTGCGGGATGGCCAGCCGGATATAGGGATGCACCAGCTGGGATGGTGTTACTTTACCCTCCCAAACCAACAGCCCCAACTGTATGGACCACATACCTATTGGGCTTGGTGTCCAGGGCAGCAGCGTCTTTCGTCATTGCCCCTTCCTCGCTCTCGCTTACTCGCTCCTATTGTGGGTTTTTACTACTACTACCTATTAGTTTCGTTTCATTCTTGCATGTCTGTTGTCTCATTCTGACGTATATTCAATCCCATAGTTACATTCGCCTTTATTTTCGATAGGCCGGTTCCAAGTACCCGACACTCGCCATTCCGTAGTTTACGATATTCTCCCCTCCCTATCTCAACCCACGCATTCCTTGCCCCGCTTCTTCTAGTCGGTTTCGCAATCTCGCCACCATGCCTTCTACTGAGACCACCAACCCCGTAGCCGCCACCACTACTCAAGTATCGGTATTTACCGGTTTTCTGGGTGCCGGTAAAACCACGCTTATCCTGTCGCTACTTAAACAACTGCCCCGGGACTATCGGGTGGTGGTGCTTAAAAATGAGTTCGGGGACGCCGAAACGGATAGCGCGCTGATGCGCGAAAGTAATATCGCGGTGCAGGAAATGGTCAACGGGTGTCTTTGCTGTGTGCTGGTTGGTCAAATGAAAAGCGCGCTGTTGGAACTACGCGGTAAGTGCACTGGCTGGTAGTTGGTTGACTTCGTCGGTATAGAGTACCGCACTATTTGTCGGGTGGGATTTTGGGGTTGGGTATGTTTCGATTCCCCCGCCTCCGTTGTTTTACTCCGTACCCAAGTTTCCTATGCCATTACAAATGGAAAGCATCTTGGCCCGGCCGGGTACACCAACCACCATATCTAAAAGTAATTCCGGCCTTTAACTCTAACTCCCTCCTCAATTATCTATGCCAAATGATCCTCATCTACTTTAGACAAGTACCAGCCGCACCGTATTATCATTGAAACTAGCGGTTCCGCTTTCCCCGGTAAGCCACTCCTACGACTTGTTGAAACTAGAGAGGCCTCGTTACTAATCCTTATATACCCAACATCTAGCTTAGTTATGCCCATGTGCTGATGTTATGCTGATTTTTGGTTTGCCCATATACCAACTCTACGACCGGACGCCACAGCCCCTATTGCCTGGCAGATCCGGGAAATGGCCGACGAGGGATTCCGCCTTGATTCCATCGTTACGGTCGTGGACTGTGTCAACTTCACCGGCTACGAGGACACGAGTTATACCGCTAAGATGCAAGCCCAATACACGGATTTAATCCTTCTCAACAAGCATCATCTGGTAAGCATTTATTTTTGATTTTGGACTTTGGCATCAACTACGAATCGAGGGATACCATATTCGGATTACGTATGTGATGCCTTAACTCTACCGCTTAATTCCAGACCAGTCTCCAATTTACTCCGAATCCATTGTGTTAAATTATCATCCCCCCCTCCCTTCTTCCCAAACCCTAAACTCAAACTATCCCTCCTCCCCCAACCATAGGTTACCGATCGCGAGTTGGATCTCGTTATTGACCGTGTCAATGACCTTAATACCGATACTCCCAAGGTCCGGTCCGGCCATGATAGTGACATTCCCATATCGGCCGATCTCATCTTCGGTATCGACACCCAACTGTTTTCCTTGGCCGAACGGGCCCAGAGCTCCAAATCGAAGTCCGGGACCCACTCCAGCCACCAGGATCATGACCACCATAGCCAGGAAATCGACCGGATTGAGGTCCACAAGCCCCTCAGCGCGACCTTTATGGGCTACCCACGACATGATTTTGAAGCCTTTCTAACCAGTTTGCCCAAAGAAGACATCTACCGCGTTAAGGGACTGATCCGCATCGTCGACACCCCCGCCGACTCGGCCCGCTTGCATATCCTGAACTTCGCTTTCGGTCGCTATACTCTGACCCCCCTGCTTAATGAAACGACCGCCCAGGACCATAGGGCTCTAGGGGCCCGGTTGACGGTGATGGGCCAGGATCTCGCGATGCACCGTCCGGCGGTGGCGCGGGGCTTTCAGCTAACCCCCGAGGAGATGACATTCTATGCCAAACAAAGGACTTACATCTAAACTCGCCGGGTTAATGATGTAGGGACTACTTTTACTGGGTTGGATAGGCTATTTTATACGATAATTGTCAGCCCAGTTATAAATTACCTTTTCGGCCATGTATGGATCTAAATATGAATCCCCTTCCTGGATATCCCCCCTCCCCCTCCCGAAAACAATAAAATATGTAAAAATGCCGCGTATTTCGAATGGTATTCGTGCCCTAATATTCATTTATTCGTTAAGTATGGAGGTCACGATCAGCCATGATGCAGAACAGAAATATGATAATCGGAGTGGCGGCAATGCTTATAAGGCTGATGAGAGGAAAGAAAGCCTGGATTTTATACTGTGCTGAATGCGAGCCAGTGGCACCAAAAATCAAATGGAAATAGAAATAGAAACATGTCGTGATGGATGGGGGAGGGGGGGGGCAAGACAGAATAAAATATAAAAAAGGGGGCCTATAAAATTAAAAGTGGGTATAGTAGCGCCGTTATAGAAATGGATATCCTCCTCCTCCTTCCTTCCTACCTACCTACCTACCTAGACCTAGGTGTGGAGAGAGAGAGAGGTGACATTTATTTTTTGCCAAATATAGAGGAATGTTCCTCCGCCAGTTTCCGGTTGGCAGTAAACTCAAGATTGGTGGGTAGCGGAATGACTTGGATACTATTCCGGGCCTCTTTAATCCGGAGCCACCGGCCCAGTTTCGGTTCCTGACCAACGCCCGCTACGATTTTAAGGAGACTGGGGGTGAGCGGGAGAGGTCCGTCCTTGTTGTCTTTGTCCAAAGAACCGTCCGCAATCGCTTCGACCTGCTCCTCCAGTGCATCGGTGGGCAGTTCGGCGAATTGCAAAGCATTAACGAACCCCACCATCGGGATGGTCGTAAGGAGGGAGAAACTCCGCAACCGGGCGTCTAATTGCCACAGACGGAGGTGGCCGTCCCAGGACCCCGTCACGAAAAGGTCGGAGAAGGGCAAAACGGCCAAAGCAGTGATCCAACGCGGGTTGTTGATGTGCGGGAAATAATGGGTACCGGCGGTGGCGTATTCGGCCATCAGCTCGGGTTTGAACGGGGTGACGGGCCGGGCGCCGGGGAGAACAGGGGTCGAGGTTGAGTCAGAGGAAGTAGGTAGTAGGGGCAGGCGGGGATCATCGTGGTCACCATCGGCACCGTGGGCCAAAAAGTGAACAAAGAGGGGCTTCTTTTTACCGGTACTCCATAGGGCAATCGCACCCGAGTCACCGCCTGTCAAAAAAGTGGACTCGTTAATCATGGCCACGACGTCCAAGGAGCCTTCCGAGGCTTCCAGCGTAGCGATATGGGCCTGTACGGCGGCGGGGAACTGCAGGGGAATGCGACCAGCGAGACGGTCACTTTCGGGTAGTTGTTGTTCATCATCGGCCAGGGGGAAAGTGGGCGGGTTCACACCCACCTGGGAATGGGCTTTACCCCGCCGGGGGTTAAAGTTAGCACCACCCCGGAACACGAGCTGGGATTCTTCCACAACTTTCCAGAGCCGGAGCGTACGGTCCCGACCACCGGTGGTGACGGCGTGGTCTTTATTCAACGTGGCAATATCGGTGATGGCTTCCTGGTGACCGAAGAGGGTCTCCATGTAACTCAGTTGGTCGACGTTCCAGAGTTTGACCATCCGATCCAGCGAGCAGGAGTACAGCTGGTTGCCGTTGTGTCCGCTTTGTTGAAAGGCCAGGCCCGTGATGGCGTCCTTGTGCTGGTGGAATACCGCTAGGCACTGGTGGCTGGATGTGGACCAGATGCGAACCTTCGTGTCCCGGCCCCCGCTGGCCAGGAATTTATTGTCGTGGCTCACCGCGAGACACAACACTTCGGGATTGACCCGGGCCGGGGCGCCTTTCCGGCCCTTCTTGGAGGAGGGGGGGGCACCGCTACCACCATCACCGCCCCGTTTGACCACGAGGGTCTTGCGTGCGGTTGCTAGGTCCCAGCGGTAGATCGAGCCGTCCTTGGAACCACTGTACATGAAGCGCCCGCTGGGGGCCACGGCCACCGCGGTGACGGTGAGGAAATGCGCGCGGAGGGTACGGACACTGTTTATATCGAGGGGCCACTGAACGGTATCGGCCACCTTGCGTTGGGCCTGTCCGTGCTTTTCCCGCACATCGGCAATCAAACGGGATGCAATGAGGCCACGGTCGATATCGTCGGCAAAGAAATCACCCGTGTAGGCCATTTCGGATTGCAGGGCGGCCAGAGGGTTATCGTCCTCTTTCTCCTCCGCGTCTTCTTCTAATTGGGCAGCTGGTCCCTCCTCACCTGAAGCCGCCGCCGCTCGACTGCCTTGCACAGACGCCTTGACGGAGGCCAGATACTGCTTGGACAAACGCAGACGTTTGGCCGCGGCCGATTCCTTACCGTAGCGCATTTCGTCCTCGTCCTTCTCGCTTTCGGATTCGCTGTACCGGTGCCGCAGGTCCATTTCGTCTAGGGTACCGGGTAAATTGACATTGTCGTCGGAATCGGATCCGCTCTCGATTTCACTGTCCCCATGGGCCGGGGCCTTGCGCTTGGGGGGACGAGAAGTGCCGGAGAACCCGCCGCGGCCGGCTTTGTGGCCGGCCGCTTTGGCGGGCTGTCCATGGCGGGGACCACCGCCGCTCCGACCCGCGGATTTCTTGGCCGTTTCGAAAAAAGACCCCTTGGCCATTGTCGGAATGTATATTTAATATATATATATATTGTATGGGAGAAGTAGAGGCAATGCGAGGGGAAAATGTAGTGGAGTCAACGACTGAGGAGTGGTTTTAGCAGAGGTGAAGAATGGAGGAGCGGGGCAAGGAATCTTTCTCCAGTCGTATAGCTAACTAGCTGGGCTATCCTCAATGACAAACAGCGGGTAAAGTCATATAAAAAAAATAAAGACTGATAAAAATGGTGGCAGAGATTGGTTTTTTTTCTCGCTAGAATTCAAAGAAAAATCCGAGTATGATGCAGCAGTGCTCTGAGCCTTTTGCCGTTCACCACATCTCACGGGCGGCTAATAATAAGTGGCCTTGACCGTGGGCCATTAGTGCCTGGTATAGTGGAAAGCAGCCCAGTCATAGTAAGTCACGTGATAGGTCTCGACATGCAGGAGACTGGGAATCCCAATCACCACTAATTAGATGAACGGATGGCTGCATTCGAACCAAAGCGATATGGCCAAGGCAGCTCGATAGTCATATAAAAGGGACCGCTGATCAACAACGATACGTCAGCGACCCTTTAATATACGGTGTATCTAAAAGACATAGAACCTAATTGAAAAGCATCCTAAACAGAGCCCGTTGGCATTCTGTTATTGAATAACCCCGGCTAACGATGTAAGTATTACCAGTCTGTTACAGTCCTATCTTGGTTAAATAGTCCTCACATTGAGGCATAAGCAAGGGACCTTGGGCGTATGTTCTAATCCTTCCCAGGTGGGGAAGTAGCCAATTTTAATAGTAGCGAACAAGTACCAATTAGACTATCTAATCTCATCAATATGGTTTACTCGAAACATATTCCAAGTGGCTCTATATGACATCTCTGTACCCAATCGACTATTCCGGGAATTTAGGTTCATTACTGATAGTAATAAATGCGTTTTATACCTCTAAGGTATAGCTGACTGTAATATTACAACCATCAAATTACGGGCATTTGTAGTGAGCTGGGGGCAGATTCCAGTAATTTGTATTACCGTTAGAGTCATTGGGGTAACAAGTCCAACTTTAAAATAGGTCTAACGCAGCCCATTGTCCTGGGCCTATATGTAGTGTGAAAGTGCCACTGCGTTCCCCTCCTTAACTGCCATATGAATTACAATTAATTAGGAATCTTACCACATTGCATTTGACTGCATCAAGTCCCTGAAAGCCGCCCAGGTCTTCCCCCCTTTGAAATTAAGCTTTAGGATGGCGCCCATCCCTGGACCTGTGGGCCCTATCCAGATGTTTGCGCATGGCCGATTTTTGAAAACCATTCTGCTAACCTAGCAATTACTTAAAGTAAAGGAATTGCCTTAAACCAAATGATCAACCTCTTTGGTTTCGTAAACTCATCGGTGCACTATCCCCATCACAACAAATAGTGCCGGCAGATGTAAGTCATCTGTCATGCTAATAGAGGTGTGTAAGCATCAAATTAGGATAATCTGCAATGGTAATAAGCCGAGACAGGCTAACCCTGGTGCCATGCTATTCGATTTTTCTATCCGTTGACGCTTGTTATAAAGACGTTACTTTGGGAATCCTTACTATCCCGGTTAGTTCTAGAACAGGGCATATGGCTAACGTGCTGGAGGTTGCCGCCCACCCATAAGTGGAACAGTGGGTTGCAGTACAGCAGCTATGTTGTAGGCTCTACTGTGCATCCAAACTGTAGCGTGTCCAATGAGTGTGTTTATTCGGGGCTCTATAGAAAAGAATACGCCAGTAGCTAGGCACACTCCACAGCCCTTCCTTATCATTACGTCACATCCACCGGCCGCACTTCCGTCGGCTGGGTTTGGAAACTCGCCCAGTAATATTTGCTACTGCATTCCTTTCCATCCGCTTATGTTTGGGCTCTGGCTTCATTCCGAATGAGACGGCACTCTGTTTCTTTAGTACTCGTAAACCTTTCCACTGAATACCTTACTAGCCCTAACCCTAACCCTAACCCCAAAAACCTTACTCTTCTGCTCTCCGACTAACCCCGCGTCCTTCTTGACATTTATGAAACCAACTCAAACCGAGCCCCTTACCTTTCTATTCCTCTAACCTTCCCATATAACGGAAGCAAGGGCAGCCGCTTCTTACCTACTCTGGGCGCCTGTAGAGAGCACTCTTCTAACACACCTTGTTCTTTCTCCCGCTACGGGTCTGTGCCTCCTCCCTCTTCGTTAGGTGCAGATTTTACCACCCCGTCGTCTACTACGCGACCTCTATACATAAGCACACTCGCCCGCGGTCGTATTTTTTGTATTGTTTTTCAAAGTCCCGCTCCGTGCTCATGCCCACCAATACTACTATTCTGAATATCGACGACCACCCGGGTCACACCAGTCGGACAACATCTACCCGGTTCTCCAATATCCATTACGCCGCCGATACGCCTCCAACCCACCACACTCGGCACCCCTCATACGACGAGGACGGCCCGCCCGATTCCCTCTTCGATGCCGATTCCATAGCCCTTACCGACCCCACCCCATTCGACCAGTTCGATCCCCTCAAGGCCGACGGTCCCGACCAGGGCAGCGACTTCCAGGCTTCGGCCTACCCCCAGCTCATCCAGACTGCCGAGTCCAGCGTACTGGGCAGTTTCTTCAACATGACCAATGCCATTGTCGGTGCGGGTATCATCGGCCTTCCCTTTGCTTTTAAAGAAGCCGGCTATTTCACGGGGATGATCCTATTACTCACCCTGGCCTATATCACCGACTGGACCCTGCGCCTATTGGCCCACGCCACCAAACTGTCAGGGCGGAGCACCTACCAGGAGTTGGTGTGCTTCTGTTTCGGTCGCATCGGGTTTCACGCCATTTCCTTCTTCCAATTCGTGTTTGCGTTCGGTGGCATGTGCGCCTTTAATGTCATCATTGGGGACACAGTCCCCCATGTCATTCGGTCAGTAGTTCCCGGGGTTCTCAGTTCCCCCGTCCTAACGTTCCTCACCTCACGGCGGGCCATGATCACCCTCATCACTCTGTTTATATCCTTTCCGCTGTCGTTGTACCGCGATATGGGCAAATTGGCCAAAACGAGTGCCCTGGCCCTGGTGGCGATGCTGGTCATCGTCGTCGCCGTAGTCATCGAAGCCCCCAAAGCCGCCCCCGAACTACGCGGTAATAATATCGGTAAATGGGCCTTCATGAAACCGGATGTGTTCCAGGCTATCGGAGTCATGGGCTTCGCTTTTGTTTGCCATCATAATAGCTTTATGATTTATAGTGCGCTGAAAACTCCCACCCTCGATCGGTACGCCCGGGTCATTCGTTTGAGCACGATTCTGTCGGCCACTGTCTGCTTAGTGCTGGCTTCGGTGGGCTATTTGAACTTCACCGATAAAACTCGAGGTAGGTCATGGTTTCCTCGGATGATTCGGATATATAGGGGTAGTTGTTCTAGGGCAATTTTTTTTATTAAAAAAATTGTGTTCAGAATGGTCCATTATCTCACCAAACCCCACCCCATTTATACCTAGACGCCAAGTAGATTGAATCCCACCCGAGCATCCCTTGATTCTTTTCAAACACTATTTAGAATAGTATAAAGACGCTTAAAACCGACGTAGGCACATTTCCATTAACTAATATTGCCATACTGATCATCTATTTGATATCCTTCCTTTTTCCAACCTACTCTAATCCCCCAGGTAATATCCTCAACAACTTCCCCGACAATAACCTACTCATCAACATTGCCCGATTTTGTTTCGGGTTCAACATGATCACCACTTTCCCCATGGAGCTTTTGGTCGCCCGAGAAGTCATCGACGGCTATGTGAGCCTTTACAGCCAACCCAAGTCCGCCTCTAACCACAGTACGGGATACGTCCAGCTCACCGATATGGCCGACCTAGACCCAGATCCAAGTCCGAATCCGATTCCAAATCCAAATTCGGCCAACCACCCCGACCCCGACCTCGACGACATCAATTCCCTGACCAATCCGTTAACCACGCCTCTACATATAACTCCACCACCTCCCTCCTCCGGCCACATGCCCCAATTAGCCGAAGTTCCCTTTTCCATGACCCGCCACGTTGGAGTCACCACTGCTATGGTTTTGGCCACCCTGTTCGTCGCCCTATCGGTGTGCGACCTCGGGATTATTATTGAATTAACCGGTGGGGTTTCGGCCACCGCTCTGGCATTCATTCTTCCGGCGGCCTGTCATCTTAAACTGGGCTCAGGCCCTCTACTAACTAGAGCCAAACTGCCCCTGTGGCTGTTGTTGGGGTTCGGTATTTGTGTATTGTTTCTGAGTCCGACTTTAGCTATTTATCGGTTCATTCACCAGGATCCATCCGAAATGCATATTTGTTAAAAATAGTGCTTTTCTCTCTCTCTCTCTCTCTATCTTCCTCGCTCCGACATTTGCAAATCACACTGTATCTCGTCCATGCATGGTCTCGAAAAACAATATGCCTTATAAAAGTCTATTAGCCCGCCTTGTAATTTGGGGCTAAGATTTGACCACCCCAATGGTATGTAGAGGTAATGCGGGGTTTTATTCGACTAGGTCTGGCTCAATATGGGCGAAATTCAGCCCAGCTATAAAAGGGTTTACGTTATACGTGTATGGGGAATATACGGGAAAAATATTTTTAACTAGTAATATTGGCCGAATCTAATGGATTTTTCGTTATATAGCTTGGATGAGCTTCTCCCATATAGAAGAAGAGCAATGCCAACTGAATAACTTGGGAGGAAGCAGAGTCCAGGTTAATGAGATAGCCCTGATCTGGTCAGGTGCTTATCCAATTTGATAACTCCATTGGTAATTTAGATCATTTAGGGCATTTATATCACTGCCCTTACCGAGACCTCATAATAGTTAAGCGAGGCAGGCTAAGGTTTACTTCTTGCGGTAAAAGCGAAGCGATATTTGGCCTTGGGGGGTCAAGAAGGCCACCGCATTATTAGGTACGGCCAAATGACATCTAACCATCGCGTTGCGTCGGACTCGCTTGCTTTTACCACTATAGACCCGTTTCTTAAATTCCTTACTGGCCTTTTGCCAACCGTACTTTTGGGCGCAGTGGTAAAGGGGCTGTTCTACATCCCAGCGCTCCAGTTCGGGCTTAAAGTGGTCGAGGATAGCCTGGCGATCCGGAATTTCGATACTAGCGGCCAAGATAAGCGCCAGAGGGATGTAGCCATCCACCCCGGCGTGCTCGCGAACCTTTTCCAGATACTCGGTTAAGTCAGCCAGGTTGCCACGCTGAACCAAAATTAAAATGATGGAGTGGACCAAGTTATTGGCCAAATGATGGGGTAGAAGGGTTTGCCGCCAGTTGGTGGCTGGGTCATCCAGAGAACCGGCGGCGGCGGCGGAAGTAGTAGTAGTGGTAGTGGCAGCCGGACCCGGTCCATTCTCAGTACCCTGGGCCCCGTTTGCCGCGGGTCCCCCCCTCCCCCTTTCCCCTTCCCCGTCCTCCGCTTGGTTCAATTCCCGTAGATTTTCCGCAAGGCCAACTACGTCTGGCTGGTCAAGGTGGTAAATATGGCCATCTTCCCGGGCCACCAGATAATCAGTGACTCGGGCCAAATCCCGGGGAATAAGGGGAGCGATATGTTTGGCTACCCAGGGCGCAAATTCCTGGCGATAGGCCCAGCCGGTTAATTTGACCAAGGCGGTTATTTTACCGTCCAGGGCCAACTGGAGCACTGGGTAAAAAGCCGCCAGGTTTCGACCCCGGAACTCCGCAAATCCGGTCGAGCTCGCCTGCCCGTTCCAGATGGCCAGGATGGACGCAACTTCAGACTCTTTCATTTCGGCCGTATGGGTGGGCAAAGATGAAGAATAAGAATAATCAGAAGAAGAAACGGAAGAAGAGTCGGTGGGGGGCGTGACTCTCTCCTCCTCCTCCTCCTCCCTTTCGGAGCGGGTGCGGTGGAAAGATGGCCAAGCACGCAAGAGCTTGCTGAAGGATTTGCGCTTGGATGAGTCGTTGGTAGGGCCAGGTTGGTCAAGGCGGTCCAGTCCCAAGTGGTGGAGGGAGGGTCGAATAAGTTTGTGAATGACCGAGGGAGTCACAAAACCGTCGAACAGGGGCACTAGCGCGGCTTGGTCTTGAAGCACAGTCGAGGGTTCTGTACCTGCGGGTAGTGAGTATGGGTCGGGAAGGTGCTTCAGTGTTTTTAGGGCCTATCCCGAAAATTATATATACAGTGTAGTTAATATATATATATAGCAATTCAATCAAGATTAGACAATTGGCCATACACTTCTAAAGATACCACTGCCACTCCCTCTCCCAGCCATCTCAATCAAAATGGAGCTTTAGGGAAAACCTGCTGCTGTACACTTTAATGTGTGTCTTCACCACTTCCCAGCACGCTTCCCCGAGTCAAGTGATATATAAGGTTGTCTATTAATATACAGTCCGAGCACTTACCAAGTCCACTACATTTTGCCGATACTTCATAATCATTTCCCGCCATTTGGAGGTGGCCGTGGCACCGGCGAAATGGGCCTCGATGGGGGTGTCTTTCAGAATGTGTGCTTGTATTTCGTATGGCATGTCGGTGATATCGTCGATGGTAGCGCCATGGCCGGTTGGCGGCATCTGAATTACCGCTGCAAAGAAAATAAGGGTACCCACAATAGATGACCTCATGATCAATTGATTAATTGTTTTTTTTGGAGGGAGGGGAGATATTTTAGACTATTGCGAGTGGTGGATTGGTTTAAATATAAATATAAGTGAAATGGTTGGTATTTGTGCCTGAAATTCGAGAGGGTTAAATGGGAAATACGCCTGGCGAGCTACTATAGGAAATGAGGGGTTGAGTTGACAGAGTGAAGCACGCACGCTATTAAACCCCAATTGAAAAGTTGGGTAAAAATATCCCAACCTATATAAAAAAAGAAATGTATAAACTTAACTGTCTAAAAGCAAATGTTGCTCTGCTTAACACCAAATTGGGGGTTTCGAAGGGATATCTGGGTTTTTATATTCAAATGGAGGGCCTTACTTGATTATGACCCTGCTCATGGCTGGGTAGGACCAAATTTCCTCGGTGTAGCCCTTCCCTCCCCCCCTTTCTTTTTGGCCGATTGTTCCCCTTAGTGCCGCCGGAGTAACACACACGCAATCGAAGATTCTCAGACCAGCCCAAGTCGTCTCATTAGTAAAAAAAAAGGCAGACGTGTGGTATCAACTGGGCTGGTAAATGAAAACGGTAGCTAATCTGAATTTTACTTGGTGCCTTAGTCATTAATCGACCAGTCGTTGAATTCAGAATGAAAGCCACGCGTAAATAGGAACATGCGAAATTTCTTGCCGACTTTATCTCCCTTACATAGCACCACATCAGCCACCAGAAGACCCAGCCCTTTGAAAAGAAACCCTTTTGTTGCCAAACTTGGCCTTCGTCATTTTAAACGGGGAATACGCCACAGGTTACACCTTCACTCAATACCTATTTAACTATGGACACTATTATAAAAATATAAATAAGCGGAAAACGCAAGGTCTTGCAGGGATTACTCAAACGATTATAGTGAAACAGAAATGGCCCCAGGGGACATTGGTGGAGGACTAATTGGTTGTATCGACTTAGTTAAGGATTTAGAAAATGGTATTCAGTGTAAAACGATGCCCCAAGCAACGGGTCTATTACGCCAAGGATATGGCCACTATGGGACTGGAAACATAGACTTCCAATGCTTACACCATGGGGGTAATTGAGCGAGCCAAGGCGTACCCAGACGGGTGGGTCATCTGGGGATATTTTAAGAGCCAAGGATGACTGGTTTCCCATCTACCACTGCCCTCCATCGACGCTATAAGCTGTTCCCTGTACAATTTCGGGATTCTGGCCCAATCAACCCTTGGGAAAAATTGGTACAGAAGCATGCTAAATACGCGAAGCGACTTACCCATAACAGCGGATGATACAGCTTTTTAATTAGACATCAATATACAATATCATTTGCATCACTTCATTTCCGAATAGCCGAGTCGTCGCCAGGGGCAGTCCAATAGGTATGCCCATACGTCTAAAGGAATGGGTCCATCAGCAAAAATCCTCATCATCTTCATCATAACCGATGGTTGAATAGTCAATGGCCATCATATCCAATAAAAATTTAAGGCTCATGGTGGACTCAGCGGGGGTACTGGGGGGAGGTGGTCCATAATCCAACGACTCGAGGTGAGGACAATCGGTAGCGTCTCCGCGGGTCCCTTCATTCATATCCGATGACGATGGTCCGTAGTGGTTATCCTGGAAGGAAGGCCGAGTGGAATTGTTCACGAGGGAGCCGAGGGTTTCCGGATTAATGTCCTTCATTTGGTCAAACAAATACCGCAGGGCGTCTTGGGCCGCGGTCCGCCACTTAACGATGAGATCTTCAAGGGTATCGGATTCGTTCTGACCGATATGTACGTATCATCATATTCGATATTGTAAATAGCAGGTGAAAAGGTAAATATTATAGTTATTTACGGCTGCCGGTCGAGAAAGGCGTTCCACCCACCGCCCGCTTTGAAAATGACCAATATTCAGTGGGGGAGAGGGGGTCGGGGTAGTGCTAATATATATACAGATATATATACAATGGGACCATGGCAACATTACCTGTTTGATTATCGATTTGACCAGATTGATTTTCCGGAGCTGGGTTTCAATATCCTCTAATTTCAGGGCAAGTTCTTTTTTTCTACTATTCGCGGCAGTGAGGGTGGGGTTTGCGAGAATCTGGGATTTGGTGCGGGTCCCAAATAGCTGTCGTTTTGGTGAGACTATATTGCTCATTGGTGGGGTCAGTCTCGAGGGCGTCCGCACAGTAGTGGAGGCATCCCCGGTTACGGTACGCGGACCTGCGCTTTGGGCTGGCTGCTGTTGGGTGGCAGAAACCCTAAGTGGTGAACGAAATGGTTTGGACAAACGGCCGCCAGTGGATGTCCGTAACCGTTTAACAACAGGTTGGACGGGCGTCGTATCGGCATTGGTAATTTTAATCTTTGCAGGATCTGTCGTAGGCCGGGCATTTGTTACTGGGGGGGATTTGGGTGTAATAGGAGATAGAGGGGCCTCTTCTGCGACCAGCGGACCGACTGCATTGTACATACCAAGGGGGAGGGTAAAGCTAAGTAAATAATTTGTATGGCATACCCGTTCCACTCACATGGTACACCGTTATAATGCAGGCAAAGGTGTCGGGAGGTTTGGGTGGCTTGTGGCAGAAACATTACAAGGAAATCAGGCATAGTCCTACCTGGTTGCTTGGGAATAAAGTAGAGGTACCAGGCATGGTCGGGCGTGAGTGTATACCGTCGCCGTACGGCTATTTTTTGATCGATGAGAGTTGAAAGTAGTTCTTCGGAGGTACTATCACATTGAGACTAGGCCAATTGTGGCCGGTAGATAGACCATGCGTATTAATATAATAAGAGCAATATATATTATTAAGGAGAAAAGGCGGCGGCCGACAAATCTATTGCGGCCAGGAAAATATCCAGCGGTTCTGGCCCACTATCGGCAAGCCCCACATCACATTCATAGATGCGAACTATTGATGTCGAAGGCAATAATGGCTTAGGAGAATTGGCTTACCAAGTGGTCTGTTAATAGGTCGGCCAGAAGGTCCTCGGCTATAACCCAATATTCGGGGAAACGCTGCTCGGTGTGGGCCAGTACGGCAGGGAGCTCCTTGTCGATGAGCTGGCGTATACCGTCGACTATGGTCAGGTTTATCGAGGCGGTGCCGGAGGTACCCACCGGCCGAGGGAGGGGATCCAGTTCAGGCATTGGAACAACGAAGACTGAACAATACTGTATAATATAGTTAACAGCAGAAGAGCTTGCTAAGGCAGCGAAGAAGAGTCTGGTTAAGTGAATGGGCTTTAGCTAGACAAAAGGCTTCCACTGCTCTGCTTGAGGGTTGGAATTGCTACTGCGCCACTTAGCGTACACTCTCTCCTTTCTGCTATTGTGAGCCTACTTGGACGGGGCTGACTGAAGGGGGGGGGGGTACAATAAAAGGCGAAAAGGTGGGAAGTATATATAGCTTGGGCGTGGTGTTGGTCCGTAACCACTGCCAGACTTATGTGACTGGGAGAGGAACCTCTTTGCCGATTCCAGCCAGGCCATTTTTAAACCGAACGTCGTGCCACACTATTTTTCGACGCCCTCCGCATTCCACGCTGGCACTGTTTACCCATAACCAGGGTAGAACTTAGCTGCTGGCGGTGCGCAGTGGGAAAAAAACGTGCCGACCCCTTGTTCATTCCCTACCGGCACATTATTATTATTTGACTTGCTTATTCGTTTTTCGTTCCTCCTCTTGGGCATTACAAGCCGCCATGCAAATGCGTAAACGCCGGCTACGGCCGTCCACTGTCGTGACGGATAAGCCAAGTCCGACGGTAACCAGTCCAGCCCGAAAACGAGCTAAAGTTGAAGAGCAGCCCTCGCAAACCCGCAATCCTTCCGAATCCACCCCGACGGCTCCACCCCCCCCTACTTCACCAGCCGACCTTGCACCGAAGTCGGTATCCCAAGACCACTCTTCATACGAACCTGCAGACTCCGCTGACCCACCGCCCCGAAGAACTCGTCCAAAACCACGGGCGGTGATTAGTATCCTCTCCGACAGTTCGGCCGATGAAAGTGTCGAAGGAGGCGGCTCCGACGATGCGGATTTCTCGGAACCAGCCGTCACCACCGACGCCGCCCGGCTACAAAAACCCACTCAGCGCCCGATTTTATTACCCGTTGCTAAATCCACCCGGTCCCGTTTAACCAGTATCACTAGCAGCAAGTGGGCCTTCAGCAGCCCATCCAATTCCCCTCGGAATATAGGGCTCAACCCCGATGAGTCCGCCCTGTCGCCATCGTTGGCAATGTCGGCCCCTACACGGCCCAACTATCCCGCTGGTTTACAGTCCCGGAGTCTGTCGATCCCGCAGGATTTCTTCGCGCGCGCCCTTAATCTGGAATCCCCCCCGGTCGGGTGCGGCAAAGGCAACGGCGTCCCCAAGACCGACACCGAACTTTGGGTAGACAAGTATGCCCCCCAAGATGTAACGGATCTGGCGGTGCACAAGCGTAAAATTCTTGAGGTGCAGAATTGGCTACAGGGGGCGTTGGTCGAACTTAGGGCCTCAGGTACCCGGCCCTGGCTCAAACGGATACTGATTCTGACTGGACCGCCCGGTGTGGGTAAAACGACCACGCTCAGATTAGTGGCTAAACAGCTCGATATACCGAGATCGGAGTGGATCAACCCCGTACACTTGGCCCAAGATATCAATGACACATCGTATGCCACCGGTGAAGGTAATTATCTACACTTACGTAGGGCACTCTTTAATTGACTCCGTTACCGCCCTTCGGCTTGGGTAAACGGACTTATTGTACTTGCGGAGTTTTTTCGGCAGCGCTGCATTTGAGTCAATTCAGTACCACTAAGCTATACCATCGCCCTATCTCATTTTTCTACCGCTTCCATTATTACACTTACGATGCCTATTTTCTGGGGCCCTTTCCTTTTCGAACCCCTATACCATCATGCAGTCGACTCCCTAGCTCGGAAATTCGAGCTGTTCATTCGGAAAGCGGACCGCTATACCCCACTGGCCATGGCCACACCAACTGCTACTATTGCTACCCCCATCGCCACGCCACCCGAGCCGCCTAACCAGCAGTTAGTCGTCATTGAAGATTTCCCCAATTTGACCCAACCGGCTACTAAACGGGTCTTCGAAGACTGCCTGCGTCACTATACTGCACCCCGGCCATTGCGTGCGTTCCCCCTAGTACTAATCATCAGCGAGTGCATTTCACGCCATAGCTTATTGGAAGAGGCCAGTGGCGGACCGGCGGGGCGGAATGGACGAAGTTTTGGAGAGGCGCTCGAGAATTTCCGGCAGGTCATCCCCAGAGACGTGTTAGACTCCCCCCTGGTTACGCGAATCAACTTTAATCCCATTGCTCCGACCCTCCTCACTAAAGCCCTCAAACGGATATGGTCCCTCGAATGCCATTGCCACCCATGGTCCCAAAATCGCCGCCCGTTACTTAATGAATCGGCCGTTTTGCCCATGGTGGTGGCGGAATGCCACGGTGACATTCGAAACGCCTTAAATACGCTTCAACTAACTAGCCGCACGCTACCCTCGTCCCCGGTGCCCGGATCTGCTGGATCATCGCGGTCGCGACCGGGGCGGCCATCAGGGGGCCGGGAATCCAGTTTCGATTTGTTCCACGCCATGGGTAAAGTCCTGTACAATAAGCGGCGCCCAACATCTCCGGGAAGCGACGCTAGACCCGAAACCCCGGCCGAAGCAATTCTGGAACACGTACCCGTCGACTACGACCTGTTTGTCCTCTTTTTACACCAAAACTACCTGGCCTTTACGGGGGATATCGACGACGCGGCCCTGGCGAGTGAGCGGCTCAGCGATGCCGATGGGTTGGTGGTGGGGCAGGGAGGCTGGGCCCACCAAATGACCAGTGGTCCCTACCAGGCCTTGACCACCGTACGGGGTTTGGCGGAATCCCTGCGTACACCCGCGGATGGACCCGACGGACCCGCCCCGCGAGTGGGGGGACTCTTACAGATGAGTAAACCGCAGTTTTGGGCGGTGGCTAAACAGCGCCGGGAAAATCTAGCAGTGGCCCAAACGGTCCAGGCGCGCACGCGTGTTCCAGCCGAGGAGACTTACGGGGGAACCAAAACGTCCCTAGCTCTCGAAACCGCTTGTCTGGAACTGTACCCCTATTGGCATACTGTCCTACAGAACCGAATCCAGCAGACCCAGTCACAGCTACATCGACCAAGACCACCTCTACCTTCGGTAGAACGGGACTTGGGTCGACTCTGTGCGGACCTGGATCAACTTTGCCGGTTTAGTTCCCGGCCTAACCGGGAAGCCCGGTGCGCCGATGCCGAGGATTGGGCGGACCAGGATCGTAGTACCGAAGATCTCATGGATAGTCAACCAGCGTCTATTCAATTACCTTTAGATGGCCTAGCCGAGCCCACCCACGGCGACCTTTCGGACGACCCCATCGAGGATATGAGTGACTAGGAGTATTGCTTCCAATTAGCTTGAAACTGTCTCTTTTCATTTTCCAACCCAATTGTAGGCTCCTAAATTAATATCCGGAAAAAAAAGAACGACAACAACCCGTAATTTTGTGTATTTTATAAATATAATTAATTTTTGGCATTGCAGCTATCCCTTTTGGTCAGGTCAGGATTTCCGGTTTTATCACAATGAAATTTGACTTAGATGGGCGTTTCTGTGTATTAAACCGATGTCTTGCGTGATTAAAGGATGCTCATGGAATGAAATCGGCCTATTTTTAGTCTCCAGTTGAACTATTTTTGAAGGTGGCAATTTATCCGATGTAGCGAATTGGCTCACTTGAATGGGTTATTGAACATATAGAGCCAATGGCCACTAGTGTAATGGATAGTGTACGTGGTATTGGAGATGTTGGTCTTAGTGGTTATGAGTATAGAATTAACTGGCGTAACGGGAGGGGGTGCTAGCTACTGTAAGCCGTGTGCCAAAAGGTGGCCCGGTTATCCAGTACAGGCTCTAACAGACTGCAGCTGTTTAGTTAAAAAATGGGGATTGGCGCTACTGTTAACCGATTATACACTTTCCGAGAGGAGACTGTATCCCATTAGGACGTAGTCTTGCAGACCTTGGCCACTTCCCTGATATAAACCCATCTAATTGCATGTCAATAAAGCTAAGACTATACCCCCTATTACTGCCATAACTTCGGCTAGACGGCCTTTTTGACCTTTCAATATTGGATTTATATCCTGATACTTTTGCCACCCGTAAGGAGATTCCAATGGACTGTTATTACAAGAGGTGGCAGACCAATGGTAATGAAAAGGGAGCTGGAGAAACTGGCGAATCCGACGGCGACTCGCGAAAGCAGCTCACGGGTTGTTAAATGTGCAACATGCACCATGGTGGGTAACCCCTGTCCACTGAGGGATCTCCGCTTTAGTCATTACTCTATCATTGTTGTCCCAATAGACGAATGTCGGAGTCCGAAATACAGCCACATCCGGCTAATATAGTACTCCCAATAACATAAACCGATGCGTTTTGAATGCGCCCCTCTTATCTAACACATGTCCTATGGTATTCTATACCTAGTGCCCTGGAGGCATTGCATAAATGCCGACGGTCGGTGAGTAATTGACGGGCCCAAGTGCACCAAAGCTACCCCAAAGAAACAGGGCGCGTTACCTCAAGCAGGTGACTTTTAAGCAACCGACCATTTAAAGGAACAGGTTTTGCGTGACCGTGTGGGTTACCTAGACGGTCACCTATTTTCCCACTATGCCAATAGCAACATAACAGTGGTATTCCATGCCGGAATTAACTCGGGCAATTTCCTTTTACCCATAGGCATGTCGGGGAGACCAAAGGACCAAGGTATACGCTCTATGGTTGGCACTAGTTCTTTTAGCTTCGCCTACCGAAAATTTCCTTGAACCCCATGCATAGTCTTCAATTTCACGGGAAGTGCTAGGGTTGCTGACCCCCTCTCTCCCGCTACGTCTTCACAACTCTCCAGTCTCACAAACCTACGCCCCTGGGGCAGGTTGAGTGACACAGTGCAACTTTAGCGGGGAGAAGGAGAGCGAGCTAGGCTATACTCTTCAATATTCACCCATTTCCAATATTGGAAAGAGCTAGCAGGCGAAGGAAAGGGGAGGCAAGGCTACACCTCGTAATGGTGGGAAAACAAAAATAACATATTCAACTGTAGGCATAAATCACCAATGATTCCGGAAAAGCGGGTGCCGTTCAAGCATGGGGTCAAGTTGAGCCGGAATTGACCCAACGGAGCTGTATACCCCACGGCAAGAGACGGGGCAAGACCGGCCTTCTGTAATATATATATATATATTGGTACAGGGCATCTCCCTATTCCGTTGAGGTCATTCTTTGATTAATTATATCCACTTCTAATTGACTACCATTTGCGAATTTATCCGTCCATTAGTGCATGAAAGCAAGCGCTGCTTAGTTTCCAATAGTCCCGTCGACGACTCGCCCGTGGTATAGCACTACACTGCAAATACTGCCCCAGTGCGCTAGTTTGATTGCCAGCCTTTTACAGGAGTGTGCACGCATACCTATTTTAGTTCACATTTAATTAACCCGTCCATTGCTTAAGCCACTTAATTGTTATTCGCCCGGTATGGTTGCCTCCACGCCCCGCATCCTAATTGGTCTGGTGGGCCTAGCCCTACTCCAGGTGGCCTCGGCCGCTTCTATTCCCTCCAACAAAATCTTCATGCCGTTCTTGGCCACCGCGGACGCCAAGATCTGGCTGGGGGAGGCCATGCCGTCGGATGTCAACAATCTGTATATAGTGGGATTTGGTGACTACCAGCCCTTGCTGCCCGCGGATACCCCCGACCCGTCGTCATCTTCGGCAGAGTCTGAGGAATCGGTGCCCGAGTCCATCCAACCTAAGGCCAAGGCTGTTGTAGGAATCGATGCGGCCATTCAAACCGATGATTTCGAGTCTATCCGCGCTGAAGTTCAAGAATCCGAGAACGTGGCCGAAGCCAGCGATCCACAGGCCGAAGAAGAAGAAGGCGAGGATGACGAACCCTCGACGGAAAAGGAGGAGGAGGAAGAAGAAGAAGTCCTATCGGCCTCGGACCATATCGAATGGACGGGCGTTTTGAGCAAAAATGGGCGCCAGTACCGCTGCAAGGCCGGCTTTTGTATTCTGGAGACCGATAAGAATGGTCAGGAGAGAAGCCGAGGATACCTGACTCTGGTGGACGACCAGGATAACGTCCTCCTTTCCACGTTGCCCATGGATGCGGAAGACCAGGATGAGGAGGAGGAATCAAATTTGGTGGAGGGTGAAATCTATCTCGACGAGACCGATACCGAATCCGAGCCGGATATGGATGCCGAAAGCCCGGCCGGACGGACCTCTTTCCAAGCCAACTCTTTGGAGGGGGAGGTACACCCCTCTAATCAGATACCAGCCTCTATCCCTGTTCCTAATAATCAGCAGACCACTGCGTCTCTGGATAACCTGCAGAAGGAACTCACCGACTATATGGAGGAGATTGCATCGAGCTCCGAGAATGGCAGTGATATTGGGCGCGTGCTGCCCCAATCCATGGAGTTCAATGATTCGAACTACTCGCCTACTGAATCGGTAAACCGCGCGGATGGCAACAACGACGAGACCATCCCACCGGTGGGTACTCAAGGTGCCTGGAATAATGGCCGCCCGCTGCCCTGCTCTCCCACGTTGCACTCCAAAACTACTGCCCAGGACACCTCCGTAAGCAATTCGGCCGATAATGGAAAGCATGTGGGATTTAATTCGCCCGTCGTTACCGGCTTCATTCCTCCTCGTCAAGTTAGCGAATCGACGAAGGATTCGACCTCCAGGTAAGTACTACTGAATTTTGGCTTCTGCCACACGTACTAATTTACTCAGACCAGCGTAGCTATCACTTGGCGGTTGCCGACGATTTAATTGCACCCTTAAGGGTATCTCCGATGGATTACGCGACGTTGCTTCGATTTTAGAGGATTCAACTTTCCCTAAAACACCCGCTACCTAAAGCAATGTCCCATCCTGCCACAAAGTGTGCACATAGATTGGACCGATGGAATCGCCATGTAAATTATATCTAACCCACTTAACTACACCCATATGGTATTGCCGATGTATATATTACGGTAATGGTATTTCATCCTGGCATTATAGCGTACCCGTAGAACAATCCCAGTCGCCAGTCGAAGTGACTTATTTTAACGAGCCTGATGAATTATTGGCAGAGGAAGAGCAGCTTAGAGGGACTAACAGTTATTTGGACGCGGAAAAGACCCACGTTCCGAACAAGGTAATTTCCGACTCCGCCTCTTTCGTTCAGGATCGGGGTATGGCGTCCACCGATAGTCATAGCATGTCAGTCGAGTCTTTCCTGCAGCCATTCGGGAGCAAGCAGCTCAAGCGCACCCCCACGTCTTTCGTTCAAGACCGAGGCACACCCGCTACCCCTGACCAGGACTTGTCACTCGAGGCTTTCTTGCAACCGCTTAAGAACACTGCATCCGAGAATGACCGCCCCCCTGTTGTCGAGGAAAAAACCGAGCACTCTATCCAGGAGCAGCCTTTATCGGTCGAGGCTTTCTTGCAACCGCTGAAGACCACGGCAACCGAGAATGACCGTCCCCTTTCTGTCCAGGACAAAACCGAGCTCTCTGTCCAGGAGCAGGCTCTACCGGTTGAGTCTTTCTTGCAACCACCGAAAAACACGGTAGCCGAGAATGACCACTCCTCTTTTGTTGAGGACAAAACCGAGCTCTCTACCCAGGGGCCGCCTTTACCAGTTGAGTATATATTTCAGTCCCCTTGGAATAGAGAAACCGAGAGCGTCTTCGTGCCTTCTCAACAAGATATGAATGAAGACTTCACCCCTGTTAACCAGGACCTGCCGATGCAGACTTCCCTGAACTCACACTGGACCATACCGGCTCCGAATGTACCCGTTCATTCCATCTCCTTGAACCAGGCTGCCACCGAATCGATCAGTGAGGTCATACCCGTCAATGATTCTCCTAATCATGCCCCGTATCCGTCGAATCAGGCCCCCACTATCCCTCCCTTTGCTAATGTGGAACAGTTCACCGGAGCATACACCATGCCCGTGCCGGTCCCATCCAATGCCAATGGCCCCTGGATTCGACCGAGCCCAGTTTCCAGTCAGGGTACTGGCTATTCCTTCCAAGACCCCCATCCTAACAACATGGACCGGCCTAGTGTTAATAGTCACATTACGAATCAGCTGTTTTATTTGCAGCTTCCGGAACGCCGCAATGACAAAGAGCCTTAATGGTTAATTAAATCAGCCATGTAGTTATGATTAGCTGGGTAGGATTGTTCGGGACTAGCTATTCAGTATTAGCTTGAACTTCAATGAATCTATTATTATTTTTATTACCATTATTATCTTAAGCTCCGAGTGTTCTAATTTACGCCAAATTCAAGTTTTTTTCTCTGGCTCATGGATATATGAATTTAACCCTTTTCTGGACGGGCTTGGCCCATATTTCCACAACAGTCTATCGAATTATATTAGATCAATTGTTGGAAGGGGATAGGTTACTTATAAAATGACTTTAGCGGTATATCAGAGCCATGTCCAAAGTTAACTAAGGGGTATAAATACTATCCACAGATGAGAGTCAAGTGAGGTTTGGGCTAGTTCTCACAGGACCTGTGAAGAACTTGCATTTCACTATGATGTTGAAGTAATTAGTGGGGACCACTTAATCGATCAGTCTCAACTTTTCTATTGCTGTACCTTCCGCAAACCTTCCCCTGTTAAGGGTAGAGTGTAACCAAGCAGGTTTTAAATCTGTATATATTAACAGGGGTGGCAAAATTAAATAATATAGGGAACTTGGGGATCTTGAACATGTCAGCACGCATATGTATTGTTGGGTGACGCCGCCCCCGACGTATTAGGTTTAGGGAACTGTGAAACGCCCATGTCTTCCTTCTCTGGCTGTTTCAACGTCGCAATGGAGGACTTTCAGCCAACAAGTTTTGGGTTTTTCGAGGGCTTAGACTGGCTGGATTCGGAAGCGCTGAAACTCATGGTAGACCCTGGGTAGGACCATAGGGAATAGGTAATTACAGTGGCTGGGGGGTTTGGCATTGCTAGCAAAAAACAAAAATACTACATTTAAATAAATGATAGCTCCGAAATATGAGTGTCAATGAGTAGACAACTGTTGTGTTTTCTTTCCAAGATTTCGAATTTTTTTTTGTCAATTCTAATACTAAAGAAAGGCTCATTGTGTCGTAAAGTAGATACAGAGGACTGCAAATAATAGGTGAAATTGTTAGAAATGTATTGACGATAAAATAATTGCAAAGTATTAATTGCATTATTGATAAAAATGGTGACTATCACAGTGTACATTGGTAGGGTAAAAATAGGCTAAACACATAATTGCCGTCTTAACTATAAGCGGGATGGGATATCAACCGCCATTAATCAAGCATGGCATGTCGGACGGGACTATACCGGAAACACTGCTTTTCAGCCATCTAACAACACTAGAGTAGGATAGAGAATGGTATGAAGAATCAGCCGAGTGGACTAATGTGGCTGGCAAATAAGGCCAATGCTGAGGATATTGGAGTGAAATGTCACACAAGTGTAAACGGTGCACAGCTTCCTCCCCCCAGCGCAACCCAACCTCAAATCAGGGGATCCGTATTAATAGAACAGAAAATGTAAAGACCACGCTAATTGAGTTAATCGGCGACCTTGACCTTAAAGCAACGGGGCCCTAGTACTTCATGGGCGTCGCAGGAAAATGGCCAATGGTTAGCCCAATCTCGGCGGAGTACGTATGAATAGTTGTGGAGCCTCCCCTCTCATCTTTCTGTGCCGTTTTTCCCCAAGTCCTGTGGTGGCTTAGCTCCCGAGTTACACATATGTAACAATAATAGTTACTGGCGCCCATTCCCCGCCAGCTTCCTTCGCGCATAAATAAATCCACCGCCTTCGCCCTGGCTAGCAATAGCAGAGCCACCTTCCCTCCGTGATGACTTTAAAGAGCACAGGTTTTTATTATTCTGTCTAGCAATACCTTTATATTATAAGCTCCTTTTTTTGTATTTCCTTATTATTCACAACCTTCATGATATTTTAATTATTTATATTTGGCATTTCCGAACATCAGTTTTAACGTTAAGTTTATTTTATATTATTATTTGCACCCCAATATACCGCTCCTTGCCAACTTCGAAAATGCTTGGCAAGTTATCGACCTTGGTAACCCGACTTTCGCTGGTCGGGACCGCATTAATTTTGGTCACCTATCAAATCAGTCCAAGTGCCGCTTCGTCTATTGCCGACGGCCCCGGCTCGGCATACCACTTGCGTTCGCAGTTATTGCCCTTCATCCCCAAAAATGAGCTACCGCCCTCTATGGCCCGATTGGCCACTAATCCGGAAATGAAATTCATCCGATTGGCATACGTCCCGCTGAGCAAAAAAACTCAACTCCCCGTAGTCCCCGCCGAACCAGCTGGTCGTGTCCTTAGCGAGGGACTCGGGCCCTCAGATCTCACCACCAGCACCTCCCGAAACGGCAAGCTGTACCGTGATATGGCCGTTCAAACGGAAGCCCAATCCGATTTCCCCGAGGTTCCCACAGTCCCCGTGGTTGACCTTCGCACCCGCCTTCGTCAAGAAGCCGAGGAGTACGAAAGTATCAACCACCTCTTTGGCGATGTCCTTGAGGTCTTGAAAGAGGCTAATGTGGACCCCGAGGCCCTCCTTCAGTGTTTCAAAACGAATTCCTCTGCTATGGATCCCTCGGACCCGCCCACGACTTCCTGGTCCGACGATGAGGAGTGGAAGGGAGAGGAAGAAGAAGGGTCGGTGGGAAACCAAACTCCCAGCCCCCTGTTTAAACTGAACGACCACCCGAATGTCGTTTGCTCCGCGGAAACTTTGGCCACCTTGGAAAGAATTCTGCGGGACCCGAAAGAGATTGAAAATATCACTACACTGCCGACCCAGCCGTATAACCGCGATACGGTTCTTGAAACCGAGGCCCTTCATTTGTTCCGCCAGCCCGAGACCCAGGCCATGCGGTTGGCTAATCAAATGCGGGAAGAAACCTTGGCCATGAATGGCGGCAAACTTCAGCAACAGAAGTCACTACCAAAGCCCCAACAGCAGCTGGAGCCGTTGCAAACTAAGAAACTGAGTTGGTGGGGGCACTAAGCTAATTGGGGAAGAGTCGGTGCTTGAAATGTTTAGTGACAATACACCGCCGGGTGCGTAGCATTTTATCTACGGGTGTGATTATGACATGTCATTCACTACGCATACCCGCTCTATTTAACATTCAGCTTTACCATTACTCTTTTTAATGAAGAATTCAGTAACCAATAGTTATTTTTATATAAATATGACTAAATTCAATTTGGAGAAATTAGCAATAGAATGTGGACAACGGCTATCTAATTTGGCTTATATATGAGCACAGGCCTAGCGGCTGTATTGGACCACTCACTCCGGTTGTGTTCATATTAAGATGCTCATTATAAATCCCGGGATGTGGGAGCATTTATGGTTGGGGTGGTTACTATTACTCATACTCTGTCACAGTGGAATTGCTTCGCTGAATTTTACACGCCACCCTATAGTCTTTGCATTGGTCAATTCCGGCCCATTCATACCTGTCTCTTACTAGCACGATTCAACCAAATCCAACCGCTTCATTGCTTTCTTAACCTATTTCCTATCAAACCGCAACGATTACTTGCAACGGTTCATTTCTCACCTTTCTTCACCATCCCGAACCCCCCCCAATGGCTGCCTCTCGCTCGGTGTCCTTCCTTGGCGGTCTCATTGTTGCCGCTGGTGCCTACTACGCCGTCAGCGTCGATGTCCTGAAAAAGTTAGAGGAAAGCCAGTCGCTTCTCAAGCGTGTAAATGCCAATCTCCGTACGGAGATGGGTGGCACCCCCGATGTAAGTTCCAATGGCTTGCTGCCTGACCCCAAGCTGTGACAGGTTGGCCGTGTTCCAACCCAAGGGAATGGCCACTCTAGCTATAGCACCATCTCTACCCATTTGGGACTATGCCTGTAATTTTACCTCACTTCCCCCACTAACCCCCCCTCCCCTTTCAACCATTGTCTATTATTGGGGTTAACCATGGTATTCTTGCTGGATTATAGAATACTTCCGACGACACGAAGAATGACATCGTGGACCACTCCTCGGCCGTCCCCCATATTCTAACTGTGTATTGGACCGAAAAAGACCGCCTTTTCAATAGTATAATACCCCGGACTAAGAGCGCCTGGAATTCGGAAATTCACAATGCCGTTAACCGTCTACACCAATTCGAAATCAACGTCCAAAATTGGTCTTGGAGTGACAAGAAGAACGGTCCCAAGGGCAAAGACCAATAGTACATGTTATGTTTTTATAAACGAATCCCCCCATATACTTCACTCGATAAAGCCGCCTATTATAAATAAACCCTTTTATCCAAAATATAGTTCCCCATAACTACTGCCAAATTTTTGTTCACTATTTGTGTTCTCACCAGGCCGCACTAGCTGGCAGTATACATACACACCTGAATTGGCAACAACTTTTACCCACCTTTTTATAACTATCACCTACCGCCTCAGTATATCCTGACTCATCTCAAAACATCTTTCACTGACATCGCCATACTCTGTGCCCATGTCACCACGTTTGAAGCCTTTGTTTTTTTTTCGGTTTAGTACAAAATAGTAGTAGCGGCTTAGGAAGAGTCATACAGAGTTGATCGATGTAATTAGGGGAAATATATCTTCTATTCAGTGTCACATTTCGATGGAGATATCCGGAGACGCCGACATGGGGAAACTGGCCATGGAGAAGGATTTTTCGTCCTTGGTCGATCTGTGTTGCCTACTAGAGCCCAACGCAATGGCCGTACTGCCACTATTGGCGGTAATCATACCGTCCGAATCCGTGATTTGCGAGCGCTGGGGTCGATGGTGACGACGGGGCGGCCTTCTAGCTTCGTGCGAGGTAGACATGGGGTCGTTGAGACCCTGGATCTCATGGTGGTAGGCTTGGAGCTGGCGGGTAAGCGCCAGTGACTCGGCTGACCATTTGATTTGCATGATGGCGTCGACCAAAATGCCAAACGTATTGCCCGTCAATATCATACATTCCAGGATCAGACAGAAGCTACACCCGACCACCGTGTAGATGCCCCCGTGCCGGAACAGCGCTTTTCGCCAATGTGATTTTTTCCCCCATCGCTGGTAAGCCATGAGGGCGAACCACGCCGCAATCAACGCACTGTAGCAGAGCAGTTCGGACCCCAGCAGATAGGTGAACATCTGGGGCGGGGCGGCAAAATGACACTCTTGAAAGTAGCCCTTACCCATGGTCATTTCGAGGGTCAGGGCCAGGGCGCCCGCGAATTTAAGAACCTGTAGAATCAGACCAATCGAAAGGGCGAAATTGAAGAACTGACAGGCTTGGGCAATACGCCATATATACACCCCCATGACGACGGCGGTGGAGAACCAGTAGCAGAAGTTGTTGAAGTAGGGTTTGAAATTGCAGTTGGTTTCCCAGAAGTAGTCGGACACGCGACTGAGGTGGCAGCCGATGGAAATGACGGACTGGAACATGGCCGCCGTGAACATGGACGGGGCCCGGTGCTTGAAATTAAGTTGAGTCGACACCATGGCGTTACTGATGTGGATTAATAGGGTACCAGCGAAGGCTATCATACCCATATTGGTGGTTGTGAACCACTCGCGGTCGTAGCTCACAATAGGGTCAGTGCCATTCGTAATGTACATACCCGCCCGGGGCTGAAGGACTTGCGGGATATACATTGGCGTAGGTCTATGGAGTGGTAGATAGAGTAGAAACGGCCGAAGATGTATATATATAGTATAGACAAAGTAATGGTCGATGGACTATCAGAAAATACAAAATACGGACAATTCGACCGGCGGCCGGGAAAAGTAAATCACATAGGTATGCGATGAAAAGCTTTATACGATTAGAACATGGGCACCCGAGAAGCGGGAATGGATAAAAGAAGCCAATTGAATAAAAAAAAGTACGGATAATTAAGTTAATTGGAGTTAATAACAAAAGGGCACAGACGTGGAATCAGTAAGAAGAGGAGTGATCACCAACCTCTTTTATATTACAAGCATAGCTCGGCGGGTAGGTGAAGAGCGATGCGGGCTTCTCTGTGTTTTTTTTCCATCTGTTCCTGGTATAGTCGATGTAATAAGCCGGAGAGAATGATATACTGCTGAACACACGAGTGAATTCGAACTCCTTCCACCACCAGCCGCCTAGACACCGGCTTCAGGAGAAATTGCTACACCTTCCCCACTTTCCTACGGGTGATGCTCGCAATTTGTACAAAAGAAGATGAGGAACTAGACTGCAGACAACCAATACTTAAATCGTTCAACTGCAGATTCGTACAGCGCGCTTACACTGGGCCCAGCTGCCTCAACCACTTTGAAAAGGGAACCAGCACTCATTTCATCTGCGTCCTGATAGGTTTTTCTAGCGACTCTGTTCCCCATGAGAGTGGTGAGCCATCTGGGGGGGACGAGTGTGGACAAGAAAGGGTGGGAGTAGGCTCCTCTCCTGCGCTCGCCACGCCAGTGTCGTTTGCGTAGCCACCGATTGAGTCCCATCTGCAATTATTATATAAATGGACACCGACTTGTTTACCAGTTGACTGAATCAGCTCATACACAGGATGACTGGGAGGGGAAGTTGCTGTATACTGGATCCCATAGCCAATGTGATGCACCAAGGATCTCACAATGACTAAAGCGGAGCTTGTGGTAGATGGTACCTAAGAGAATAGGCAAATGGTGTGTCGAAGCCGAGGCACGGGTGTGTATTGATATGAGGCGGTGTAAATAAGGAAGCGATGAACCGTCGCTAAAGGCCCAGAGTCAGTCTGGGTGATAGGAACAGATTCCTGCCTAGATCCCAGCTTAATATATAGACTAGCAGCCAGAGAAGGCTAGTACTAAAATACGAACAATTAAGAATGGCAAGAACGTGGCGTCAAAATTAGACGTTAAATGAGTTTGGATACCAGATTCATTATTTATGTAGTATGGCCAACTCGGTATTTTTCAGGAGTATAAATAAGAGGCACCTGATTAGTTCTCAGCCGCGCCTTACTGGGCGTAAATCAGGAGAGGACCCCCTATACTCAGGCTGTATTGTGGGCAGGGTCAGCAACACATTGCTCCTCCTGGACTCGCCTCCCAACCGTTCTAGGCCTGCCTAGAGTGGATGACTGCAAGTATCCGACAACCATCCCTGTTGCTGATTGAGTCAGGTTGCTGACCTCTGCAATCATCACCACATCACATTAATTTTTGCCTTTCTCGCATACCAAGTGCTGGGTTTAAGCGAGGATCCTCAAGTACTGCATTCCCCGTACACCTCCACCCGCTAGTCATTAAAATTGGCATGTGATTATATTAGATATTTAGGGTAAAGAGTGGGTATAGAAAATAGTGGCCTGAGTTTACGGGTTGATAAACAAGGTTGGAGCTCAAAATAGGAAAGTAAAAACATTTGAAATTAAGACGAAATCCATCAAATTGGATATCGGTTACCTGAGCCTAAAGGTGGCCGAACCAGTTTGATGGTTACGAACGGCTAGTAGTTGCCGATTCTATTTCCGATGGGGCTTTGTAGGTGCCCCCGGATCCAGTGGCGAGACTGCTAGTCGTGCTCCGAACGCGGTCCCGCATATATCTGATGGTATTAGCCAGGGTACTCGTGTTTGAACCGCCCGGCGACGGTTTGCCGGGAGTACGCACATGCTTCAAATTGAAATTGACGAAACCGGAAATGGGCTGGTCACCTTGGCTGCGTCGAAATTCGCGCAATTCCTGGTGCAGGCGCTTCAACTGAGCGGTGAGGGCCATTGATTCGATGGCCCACTTGGACTGGAAAAATACTTCCAAGTGGAGGTCAAAGGTGTGGCCGGTTATGATCATACAAAGAATGGCCATGCCGAGGATACAGCACACCACCGTATAAATGGCCCCGTAGTAATAGATTGCCGATTTCCAGGGCTGGTTGTGGCGATAGACCCGGATGGGTATAATCACGGCCCAGGCCAGAATCATGGTAGCGTAAACCATAATCTCGCTAATCAAAAAAAGAAAGGCATCAAAAGGTGGCGTGGCATAGTGGCACTCTTGAAAGTATCCAGTACCCACCGTCATGTGGACGGTGTAGATAATAGCGGGGATATGCTTGGCGCCCTGGCAAAGCAAGCCAAAGAACATAAAAGACCAGAAGTAGGGTGTGGCTTTGGCCAATTGCCAGCTAAATCCAGCAATAATAAGACCAGTGGAAAGGGCGTAGCAGAAGTTATTAAGGTATGGCTTGAACTGACAGTCGGTGACAAAAAAAAAATCGGACGAGCGGCAGAAGTGACAGCCCACGGCAACCAGCGACTGGATCATGGCGACCAAAAACAGAGACGGGATACGGTGTTTAAAGTTGAGTCGGACCGATGTGACGGCGTTACTGATATGAATCAAGAGGGTCCCAGCTAGGGCTATCATGGCCATACTGGTGGTGTTGAACCAGTGCCGGTCGTAGTTAACGACCGGGTCCGGTCCATCTTGGATAATATGATCGTTCCGAAGGACATGTAAGATCGCAGGCATGGTATGGGCGAAATTGAACGAATGGGGTCGGGCTCGGCTGACCAGCGGTGTGACTCGAATAGCGGAGGAAATGCGCCCAGTGGGAAGTTTACAGTCGACGGGATGAATAGGGGGCGAAATAGCCCAGACCGCGAAAAGCCCCGAATTAATCCTGATACAAATAAACGGCGGGCGTACGACCGGGGGCGTTGTTTTTGGCAACAATACAAAGCGGTAGGAATATGTTGTAGACAAGGCGGGCGAGGTCGTGAATGAATTGGAATGAAAGTGGGGAAACTGTTACATATAGGGTCTTCAACCTCGGAGGAGCGAAGCGGCGGTATAATATATGAAATAGCGATGAATTACTATATAATAATGCGTGCATAGCATAGTTTCGGGTGACATCGTATAGTAAATTGATACCGATTTGTAAATGGGCTGGTTTCTCTCGCCCGATGACCAGATGAGCTCGGCCAAAAGAAAATATCTAGCTTAGTTATCGGAGGCCTTTTTTTTTGGTTGCTCAGCCATCGAAGAACTATCAATTTGGTGGGAATAATATGTAGGGGAGATGAAATGGATGTAGTAGAAGTCGAAAGGGGGGCAGTACCACCACCTCAGCGTTCCATTCAATGCACATACGTGTGAAGTACATTATGCAGTTTACTCAGCACTGCCGAATCCAGCACGCTATTCCTGTTCTATTATTACAGCCTCATTGACCAAAGCACTAGTAAATGAACATCTGGGTTCGTTAACATAGTAAGAAATAATAATAGAAGAGAGAAGGTTTGGGTCTGTCGAACTACTGTCTATATAATCATGGGGTAGTTTGACTGACACTCCTCGGCGACAGAATCATTGGTAATGTATTGAATACCAGCAAGCATGATTGGCAATCGACTGTGGAAAGCAGTAATTTTATGTCATACAGCATCTCCCTAGCTCCTAGCCTGGCAGCAATACTTATAGTAGGATGTATTAGGCCATATAGTAGGGTTTTAACTGCTATACTCTACGAGGACGCAGTGTACGACGGTAGAAGAGACGAGGCAACCAGAAAGGTAACTTCTAGTAAAGGAACTCATCCTACAGACGATGGTGGATATGGCTTGGCCCGATGCCATGATCCGCCTAATTGACCTGCTAACTCTGCCACACCACTAACTATTGGATCGAGCTACTGAACACCATCCATCTAGTACTTTCCAGGGGGGCCGCTTGATGCGATGTCGTGACATTTCCCACTCCCTCCCCCCGTGCGCTGTGTATCTCGCTTGAATCTCATAATATTACTTACCATCCGGACCAATGTTTAAAAGAACGGCTTGTCTACGAGGAGTAAAATATAGACTAATTATCACTTTAATGCTACATAATAATGTAGCGGTACTTTTAGCCATATGTTAATTTGAGGATAATTCAATAGCCGGAAATATCGCGAGAGAAATAAAAACACTAGAAAAATTTAAAAGACGAAGCAGGAAAGTATATACAGTATTCGCAAATAAATATTGGGAAATACAGTCGTTATAAATAATGGCAATTAGACACGCTAACCAAACAGCTACAGGTATAGTGCGCTCTAAAGTATAATATGACCTGAGGGTAATTTATTGATGCTAAAATGGAAAGTCGGAAATAGTGTATATATAACCATGTAGTTACTATAAGTAAAATACTATGGTGGGTGTTGAGGGAGAGGATAAAGTAATAATAATACAACTGTTGTGGCGCAAACTATGCCCCCTTTATGGGCTACAGTAATTAGATGCTATAAAAGGGAAGAGGTATAAGTGGGATGTATGACAGTGGTCAGTTATATTGATGTAATAGGCACGTGATCCAGTACATCATGTGACCTTGGGGATTCCCTCCATTCCTAGACTATAATAAAGCTATTGGGTGGTGCCCTTAGGATTTGTGGGCGGAGGTTGAGTTTTTCACGCCATACTGGGAGTGGAAGGTTTGGCAGGTACTGGCGCGTGCGTGCCCGGTGGACTCGTTAAACGAGTGGCAAAAGTGGATGGGCGGAGTGTAAAGGTGCAGTGAAACCGAACCGCAAACGTCGGAGCTGTTGCCCACCCGATGCAGTCCGATTCGATCGTGGATGTAGGCCACCGAGTTCTCTTTCAAGTGGGTTTCTTTTTGAATACGCAGGGGTTGTTGGGGATTTTCGTACGGATGTTGCTCATCCGTGCGGCCATTTCCGGGGCCGTTATCGATCATCGCGCGACGATGGTGGGGATGGGCGAATGCTGTCGGGGGTGAAAACGACGGGGTGTTATCACTCACACCACCATCATCATCCACAAGGATTTGGGGCCAATGGTACTGAGTTTCGATAAGACTGCCGTCCAAGACCTTCATTACACAGTGACTGCGGGCGTGGTCGTGAATGGGACTAAAATTGATAATGCACAGTACATTAAGGACCAAAAAAACCGATGCGGTAACCAATGGTTGAAGAGTATGGGTTAGCCATGGGATGTGTCAGCTGAGTGGTAAGGCCCAATTAGGGGGGTAGGTATAAAAAGCAAGTGACTGTTCGTCGCGAGAATTTGAATGGCCAAAGCGGTCACGCACGGGCTCAAACGGTACGATGCACCCGAAACTCATTTTTGAGTTTCACTTGACAAAATTATTGGGCTAGCTTTGACTAAACATTACACTTAACCACTCCCTCTCAATAGCTCATATAACCTGTAATATTTACAACACCCCATCTCCCTCAGTTATCAATGCGACATACCTCTTTTGACCGGGTCCCCAGGCCAGGATAAGCAAGTTGAACTGCCCGTTTCCGTCGTCAACCAGATTACGGGTGTATTTGTACTTGTCGAAGTGGGCATACTGCTGCCAGTCGGCCTTATTGGACTGGTAAGCAGACATGAGGGTTTCGACCCGTCCCACATTGACATGGTCCGAGTCCAGTCCACCGTCGCCCAGTTCAAACCGAATGGCCCGGATAAGGAAGTTGAGGTCCACCTTGAACGAGACGGAGGAGGGAAGGTTCAACGAATGGAGTAAATAGCGGAGTTGGGTTTCCTTGGACCGGTTGTCCTGCGGCAAGCAGTGCCGGTTGCAGTAGGGTGTGGTACATTGGACGGAATTAATCGCTGCCAAGGGATTCAACATAGTGGTTAAATAATGGTTGGAGTGGAATTGAACTATGCAAAGGTGGGTCCGGTCAGGGTCAGGATAGTAAAGTGTTGTACAAAGGAAAAGCCGAAATTATATACTTGGGAAAGCAAAGTATCACGGCAACGAAGGGCGGTTTGAATAGTGTACAGGGATACTGTAACAGTAAAGGGCTGGTAGTATAGGATGCAACAAGTAGAAAGGCAAGGGTGGGTAGTGTACAGGAAATGTGTAATAAATAGTATGAAAGTGTAGGGTGTTCTTGAAGAGACCTTGAGGACGGGTATTCGCTGGTCTTCTTATATAATTCCCGAGCCAAACCTGCACTAAGTGTGTCATGACGAAATGAGCTCGGAGGAGGTCGGCTATTCCCGTTCACTGGTAGGTATTGGGGCCCAGTATCGTCCCCGTTCCTTATCAAGCCCTGTGTATCTTCCATCCCTTCTTCTCATCCTCCCCCCTCCATTCCTGAACTTCGGTATATAGAGCAAGGAGTGGGTGGGTGTGGAAGAGCGATGGTGGCCGCTTATTTGGGGATATGGCTAGGAACGAACCAAAAACGACAGTCGGACGATCCAACCATATATTAATATTGATAACCCAAGGGGGGGGGACTGCTCTATATAAAAGAACCTGCAAAGGTATAATAGGGACCATTTAAGCCCCTCTTTAGTTATCGATGGAAAAATTAACCAGCGACCATATAAGAATAGGCAAGGGCGCGGCGGCGAATGGAGTAGGTCACTGTACTCAATTGTTAGTACTCGGACTCAGTCATGGGCCACGATCTGGGTACCAAGAGCAGCCAACTAGCTGTCCCCCCCCTTCCCTCTCTGTGATCACTTGAAGCGGCCACCCTTTAATTCCATGACTGCTTTCTACCATTGGTCCCTTTACTCCACCGCAAGGATCATCCGTCCGCCTGATCACTATTGACGGCCACCCTCCCCTCCCCCTTTCGCTAGACTGCTTATCCTCCAACTTTTACACTGGGCCTGGTCACCAACTGTGACTATAGGCGTGTCTAAGAAAACTTGGAAGTGAGGAGGGGGGTATTGTAGTACAATCGTGATCAGTGGAATATCTCTTGTCCGTTATTAACCCTCGAAAATAAAAACTCTTGGGAAAGGGGATGGGGTTAGTATTTAGCTTGACCTCATTGCAACGCCTGTAAACTGACAACCGACTGAACCCTGTCTTAAAGCACCCTCTTTTTATATTTTTCCAATACAGCCATCAATATACTGATGCAGCCGAGGAAAAGAAATAGCCCACATGCGTCACATAAGGAAGAGTGATTCCTGATAAACAGTCACACACACCCCTACTAGGGATTTTCCCAAGGCCATTAATTAAACGGTCCACCTGGTCAGCCTCCCCCCCTTCTCCTTCCTTGATTTTTGCTCCACAAAGCCAAAAGGAAATAAAACAAACTCATTGGGTGGATGGCCCCGCTCCACGCCACGCTGGTGGTTTTGATTCCCCTCCCCCTCCCGCTGTTCAATAGTTTGTAGTATCGTTCGGCCGGCTGTATAAACTGAAGCGATCCAAGGAGTTCAGAGTTTGATACAAGTGAAGTTCGCCCCGGCCATATGGAATCCTACAATAAAAAAAACACTGCCAATATAAGCAGAAATCCAGTCTTAGCCACCACATCCCGTCCCCGGTAGCCCATCTTTCACTATTTTGCCTGATAAAAAATATATACTACTAAATCTCTCTGATCAGTAGAAACTGTAGTCAAAGGTATTCAGCTATATGGTCTCAATTTTATGAAATATCAAGAAACCCGCCGTATGAATATAGGTGGCTTCGCGGCCCAAGTTTGAGTATCAACTATTTCACTTACAGGCTACACACGACAATACTATAAACATATATAGGAGGAGCTGGGGGCCAAGGTGGGCTATAACATAGGACATGTATCCGCCATCCAAACATGTAGTGGGGAACCCTCTAAATGTAAATAAGCACCTGAATATAGGTAACCTCTTCATATACCAACCGGATTGTTGGCTCGAGTAGGAGGGGGCTATGCTATCATTTGTACAGCTCCAAACTATAATTGGAGGGAATTGCTGGGGTTTTATCGCCCATTTATCGTAGGGTGCGTCTTAAACGCCTGCCCCAATTAAATATTCACGAAGATTAATCTTTGAAACAGCATGATTGTTATCGCCTTATCTTTTTTGGGACATCCCTAAGTGACTGTGACTATCGTTCCCAGTTTATACTCAAGGGAATGCCTGACGATTCAGTAGCTATGCTATGCTATGGGGTTGGGTTCGCTTTGGATGAGCGCAGAATGTGGCTTAAAGACTCCCAGACGCCAACAGCCAAGTTGTTGCAATATGGCCATCTTGGACCATTTGCGTCGGGTGGCAATTTCCACGCCGGTTCGGGACCCCATTATCGTCCACTCTACCGTCTATTAAACTAAGTCGTCCGAGCCCAGGCGCACCAGGGTTTACGGGTGTACATAACCTATCATCCAAGGACTTTGCTACTACTGACTGGAATCTATGAGTCTGTCGTTAAAACCCCGCTTGTCTTGTTAGGTGGGTAACTGGAATTGTTATGTTTGAAAGGGGCGTACTTTCAAAATTCATTCTGGGCCCGAGTTTCCACGGTGGTAATACATTACTTCACCCCCCACCCCACCGCCCCATTTTTTTTAAAAAAAATATTTTGGCGACAGAGACTGTAACAAAACAGGTCACACTCCGACTCACCGTTGACGATGGCCACCAAATTCCCGCACACCCAAGGTCTAGTTGACCGTCTCTCAATATTGGCCAACTGTTTACGTCTGGGAATGAGGGGGGACGGGAAGGCATATTCCCTCACATGTTTCGACTTTCGGGAGATTCTTGGATAACTGATGTGTGGACAGCCCACCCGGGTGGAATTCCCACTGGTGGAGAACCACCAATGACCCTGTGACTGCTATCATGACTTCATCGAGGGGTGTGGCTGTGTACCTCCAGGGGCATCTCACTCTAATATATCTGGCAGCCATTATCTAGCCAATCCCGACTATTTCCGCCCCCACGGTCCATAAGGCTAAAATATGGGCTAAATATTAGGAGAAGGAAGAGAAGATGGAGAAGGGGGGGGGCTCTGATGTAGTTGGCTGCAGATAAATTGGTTGCCTTCCTTTTTTAGTATCTCTTTCTACAGGATCAACCCCAGCACAGGGGTATGCGGTTTCCAGAATATGCAACCGGTCCAGGTGATCCAGCACTCCATATGTCATTTCCCATTCAATTCTAAGAAATATAATAAAAATGAAGTAGTTGTAAAGTAGCTTTCACAGTATCTGATTTGTATCATGGGCTCGAGAAAAGAGGGGTAAAGGGTTAGCAATGGGAATGGGAGCGCAAGGTTCAAAGGGCAGGATTGGGTTTATTCCCACTAAAAGAGTTACGGAATATGCCAGGAGTTCTCAATCAACATGAAATACACAACCAACCCAGTCACCAGGAGATGTGCAGCATTAAGTGGAAGGGAAGGGGGGGAGTGATGTGATGATGTGCGGATAGGGGATGTAAGTAATAGCGGTAGGTCATGCAAAATAAAAGTAGCAACGGTGAGGTGGGTAAAGGTAACGGTGGCGTAAATCGGTAACAAATGGTGGAGCCGGGGACTCGCGAAAGACGTCAATGGACACTAATTGCTAGGCCCGATGTGCTGGTTAATCAGATGGGCAAAATGACTCAATCCCGGGTGTATTAGGGATAATGATAATAGGAGTCCCGGAGACATGTTAATGGTATAAATATTTACTTAGGGCCAGGAACTCGAACCAACTATTCCTTCAAGTAAAAAAGGAACAGTAGAAGTATCTACGGCCCAGTGTCTATTAATTTAGGATTCGCCAGGTGTAGAGAGGCTGTGTTAGAAGGTCACCCCACCATCGGTAGACGGTTATTAATTGAAATGGAATATGTGAATGGCAGATTGAGTCGATTAGGCAGGGTACCATTTTATTCATACATTCGCAAGAATACAAGGGGAGACGGAAGGGGGTAGTGAAGTGGGATTACCGTGTGACTGGAGTTGTTTAGGTTTTTAGGTCATGCCAAGCGGTGGCAGTTCCATCAGGTGAGTGGTCGGGCCAGAGCAGTACAGGGGGGCGCAGAACAGGGGGGGTTATAACACCCTCTTAAATAGGATAAGGTACTAGATATATTGGCGGTTACCTAATTGGGAATGAATAGTAGGCCGGTGTGGGAGTAAGGGAGGGGTGAGAAACAGGGCGAGTAAAATAGTGGGGTAGGGATAGAACCATCGAGGGTGGTCTTGTCTTGGCTTTAGGGTTAGTAGTGTATTCAGTTAAAATTGGGGTGGGGGGGGAGGTAGGTCAACCTGCGTATTAGGCAGAAATACTGGCCACGCTTTTATTCACAACGTGTAGTGAAATCGCAGTATACCTCCTTGAAAAAAAGTCAAGGGCATTGGCGAGCTTTCATATTCAAGATGTGCCCGAACCCTAAACTGACTATAATGTCATATTGATACAAAAACATCCCTCTCGGCGAAACCCATCCCCACCGAATATACTGGTAAAAGAACCCTTTGTAAATCTTATAAATGCGATAAAATAAACTACATTTAAGTTATGGAATTTAACTGCATATTTCCTATTTATATTTCTTACCAACATAAATATTGTTACGGGGACCAGATAGTCAATTTGCCACTATTGCCAATAAAATCGAGGAATTGGTAATATAAAGATCACGCTAGTAGTTCCCTCAAAATCCAGAAACGAGCTAAAACATACCTTTGTTTTTCCGAAACAGTTAAAGCGGATAAATTCAAATGAAAATAAAAAGTTATAGCACCAACTATTCCCAAGTGGTCACCCACCTCAGTACTAAATTGGCTGATAACCACTTAACTTCGCAGATCTAACGGGATACGGTGCAAACGGTTACATATGGCCATAACTGAAAAAAAATAAATAAAAATAACTTTTATTGGCTAGCATTATGTCACGTGATAGGTAATACGTTTGCTCAGTAATCTACGCTCCCAAAAATGATTATGACGATGATAAACTAAAGCCCATATGTACCCAGCATTTGGGTAAAAGCTATTGGGCTTGCTTATTCTTCCCGCATCGTACCTTATTGGGGAGAGTCAGTCAAGCCGTATAACGAATATTATGTCTAGTGTTATAGGTCTTACTGTTGGTTAATAATAACCAGCATACCCACCTATATAGCACTGTTAAATTTCCCAATAATTATGCAGCGGGGTAAACTAGTGGGCGAAAGAATCCATATAAGGTAAAACCATTCCCCAGCGTGCGTCAAGTAATTTATCGGAGCTTGCCACTCGTCGCGTGGTCGCATTTGGCCCAACAACTCGACCGCGATTTGACTTGTAGACTCAGTTAAACCTCCCTTGGCGATATATTGCATAGAATCCAGCAATATCTATGGCAAATAAGCAAATAGCCTTTGATAGGTTTTCAGGTTAAACAGAAGTTTTCCGGACATAACTAGGCCCACATTTCCAATCTCTCTCTTTTTTCAAGTGGTAAAATTAACAATGCCAATGCGGTTTGTCTAATCTTTATCAACGTCTACTTCTCCAGCATAACTCAAACCGTCAATCAGAGATATTCGACTAGCTGAAGAGGACTCCGCTTCGATGGGCTTGGAGGGGGGGAGGGGGGGAGGGGGGGGGGGAAACAGTATATCTGGGATGGTGTGCTTTATTCAATCTATAAAAAGCCACATCCGGGCGCCATTCCTCTGGTTTTGTCAATCAGCGATTTGCAGTTAACCAAGTGCTTAATTCACTCCTCCGGTACTCTCACTAATCAATCCCTACTGCCACCACCCAACCCAGCAGCGTTTTATATAACCCATCCCCACTTACTTACTACCCTCTAGTTGCACCATGGTCTTCATTCAACTACGTCTGACCTGCGCCATTCTGGCCCTCGGGTTCCTGATGCCGCGCTGGCCCGAGACCGTCCGGTCGGCCCCCGTTTCGCCCACCATTGACGACCTCATCCAACTGGCGGTGCAGGCCACTATCCGAACCCTGGTGGGTTCGCCCGATACGGCAGCCGCAGCGATTACCCAACGCGACATGGCCCCGCATGCTAATACCACCCAGGTATTCGAGCCCTCCACCATCGGGCGTCGCCAAACTACCAACTCCCCGACCGGCGTAGTACAGCCGGGAGTTGGGCAGGAGGAGGATGATACTCCCCTGACCCATCCGGCCACGATGAAAAATAAAAGGTCGGCTCGGCATGTCGAGCGGCGTGATATTCTCGATGATCTGGACGAAGAATGGGAGCCGCTGTGGGGTGATGTATTCGAGGATGAGTGGGGTATGGGAAGCTGGTTGCAGGATGAGTGGCAATACCCTCCCACTCCTCATCGGTCTTACGGATTCCATCGTGGTTACGGAGGCGATCGTCGCGGACCTTACCTGTCGTCCTATGAAGGACCCTCCTCTCGCGGCTACGGCCACGGCCGCGGTCGTAAATATCCCTCCTACATGGCCCAGCCCGACTGGTTGTACTAAGCTCTTGGTAAGCCTGTTGGGTTGACTAAAACCCTCCCTCGCCAATTTTTTTTTAACAACTACTCTTTATGAGTTTTTGCATTTCGATGGAAGTGGGCCATCATCATCTATCTACCGTCCATCCTCCGGTAGATTTATTTAAGCTGAAGCGATTTCGTTAGTTATTTAATAGCATATATATGGCATTGGGATAATAAAATAGGTAATTACTTGATGATTGCGGGGCTGACTCCGTATAATGACTGCCTATGCCCATACGCGCGGGCCAAAAACCCTAGTATAGTCTAGTGGACGCGGAACGGGTGGAGTGGAGTGGGGTTGAGGGTCTAATGTTTGGTATCTTTCCCATACGTAAACCGACGAACCCCTTCGGCAATGATAGCATATTCGTAGTCTTCGTGCGTTAACTGCTCGCGCCTGGCTGAATCGAAATATTCGCGATGGTTTCGCGGGGTTGCCACGTACTCCTCATCTGACCCCTCTACCTCCTCTTCCCCTGTGTTCCAGTATCGGGCATTTCCTTCGTGGATCGTGGATGATGACGAAAAGGGTAGGATATTATCCTCAGCGACTCCCTCGGCTTGTTTCGACTTGGCGGGGTTGGCAAGGAGGGGGGAGGCCGGTTCGGATTCGGACTGGGGTTGGGGGGCCAATTTAGTGGCCCAGTAGGCCTCGCTAAACGACTGAGGCAGTACGGGAATGAATATCATGTTGTGGGGTTTGCCAAGCGAGCGCAGGACATGGGCGGGTAGCTTTTCCTTCAGCTCCTTCTTCGTCAATTTCGGAATAAAAATGGAGTGCGCGGGTAGTGCGGCGGTAACGGTGGCCGTCAGGGTCAACAGACTAACTAGAAGGGGCACTGGTCGCATGATGTGTAGCGAATTTTACCTTTTTTCCCAAAGGAATCGAGTGGGTGTATAGTTATCAAATGAATATGCGGACAGAGTGTAATACGGTATCAAAACCTAGTGGATGGAAGCCCTATGGTGAAGGAAGAAATTGGGAACAACAAGTCGAGAGGCCAAGTGCGAAAAGGCTTTACGTCAGAAGAATAAGTGACTTCCGGTTTAAAACGACTGGGTATGGCTTTTGAAATAGATATTGAAGGCAGAGGTTTTCAATAGTAGTCATATATGCTAGAAGGTCGCAAGGGCGTTGTCTTATAATAAATCAAGTGCATTGGGTCATCTTAAGAAGGTTAGACGCCCGTTCCCATTACCAAAGGTGCCTCTTCCCTCTCCGTTCGCCCCTTTCTGTTATTAAAAAACTCTATCATCCAATCCTAGTTACCATGCCCTCTTTCTCTCCTCTCCTTACATTCATCTCAACGGAAGCCACCGGACGGCAATGGCGTAAATAGCCCAAAAGGAGGCATTCCCTATATATTTTGTACCCCGTCTACCCAACTATTCCCACCAACTAAGAAATGAAAAGTGGGGAGGAGCGCTGACGTCTCTGTCTTTAGGCCAGCCGCTAAGGGTACAAGTGCGACCCAACCATGCGGAAATTGAACAATAAGCGGGCCGCTGATGGATCATCTGAGCGTTTGGTAGCAGGCAGCGGTTTCTTTTTCAAAGGGAAATAATGTCCCATTCCTCCTCCTCCTCCTCCCCATACATCTGCTTAGGACATTACAGGGGGGGTAAGGTTGATGTCAGAACAGGCGGATCAACTGTTTACCGAAGAATCTTGCAATCCAACAAGTATATATAAATCGGTATATAACTGAGTAGATCCTATCTTCCATTCGAACCTTCCCCACTATTCAATCGCTACTTTTCAACGTCATTTTGGGATATAGATAATGTGGCTTGTGTTTATCTATTTATTTTTTTCGGGTTTAGTCGAAAACCACTCGATTTCTGAATGTGATAATAGACCCAGCGTAAAGCCCAGATTGTCTAGCATACATGTGCTTAGGTTGTCTTCCCTTTGGGAATTTGACATGCTCGACACCCAATGTGACCCAATTGGTAACTCCTGATGCTCTGACAGGTACTTCCAAATGCAGCCGAAATCTAACAGAGATCATCTGCAGAGACAAATAAAAATATATGGCATTGGTTATTCTGGCACTAAAGGTTGTTTATTCCTAATACATGTTGTTAAATTTAGAAATCGAAATCGAAATAGATCTTTCTGCAAAAGGAAAACGAAAAAATGCTCAGAGGGTGGATATCTTCTATAGAAAACATATGCCACTTATTCGTCTATGGCTTCTGAAATCTTTTTTTATTTCTTGTCTAGGGCTGGGGAGGTTTAGAGTTCAACTTCCCGGAATTCTGGCTGCAAGTGGGGGTGAATTCCTGATTCATCGCCTCGATACTAGCATCCGGACAGGGTAAAGGAGTGTGAGTTCCGTCGGTCTGTTCCGGGACTGTGGAGAGGGATTGATCTGAGCCCATGTGGGCCATTTTCCGATGGTAGTCGAAGGCCCGCTCTAAATCCTCCCAGCGGGACCGAGCCAAAAAACAGCCGTCACCGTCGCCATCGCCCCCACCGTTCGTGGTGGCGGTGGTTTCGGTTCGGAAGGAGGCCGGCTGCGAGTCCTTCATAAAATCCACCAGGTCTAAAAAGGCGTCCAGGTCGTTGGCTGACGAATGGGAGGAGGTCGAATGTTCAGTAAGTCGCCGACGGGCGGTCAAGGAGGTGGTCGATAGCGGCAGTGGTGGGGGGCACGGCCGCGAACTGAAGAAACCCAGGGCGGATTTTAGGATAGAGCTACCGCCGGCTATGAAAGACGCGGACCCGCGGCGCAGCGGGGGGAAATCGGCCGGGGGGATTCCGGTCATTCGGGGAATTTGCACAAAATCCGTGTCGTCCTCGCTATCACTGTATTCGTCATCGAAAGACTGTTGATAGTAGCTGGATTGAATTGGGTCGGGGTTAAACAGAATACGGTCGAAACTACTCACCGGGTTGAGATCGGAATGGGTAGGGGTGTGGGAGCTGTGGCTCGGGCGGGAATAGCCCCTGGGGGATGGCGTCCGTAGAACTACGGCCTGGGAAATTGGGGGCTGTTGCGAGCCAGTGACGGGCGCCGCTTGAACCATGTACACGCTCGAATAGGCCGACGCCAAAATACTAACCCAGGATAAATACATGATGACGCTGGTGGGTCACAAACTAATAATGGACCTAAGTGGAAGTATAGCCCGCTGTTTAGAATATAGAGAAATGCTGATTTTCCGAATAGAATGCCTTGGTTTAGGCTTACGGAATTAGATATAGATGAATGAAATAAAAACTCGAATGACTGGGCTCGTATTATTTACAAACGAACTGGTGTGGCTCGGGTCATTAAATCATCTAAATGGTTAATTTTGGAGGGATGGTCTGAAGATGCATTCCTGGGACCGACCGACTCTGAATATATATATGATCTTATTTTAGCCCATGTCACGTAATACCTATGAAACGTCAGGGAAATATTAGAATTCTGACCAGGAAAAATTCATCATGGGTCCATGCTATGAGTCACATATTACCGACCGATGTAATAGCCATCTTTGAATAACGACGGCGGATAGGTTGCCAAACAGACGGTGCGACCATCGGTGACTAACTTGGGAGGGAGAAGAAAAGGAGAGAGGGCTTGGCTGCGCTTTTTCCCTACCGCCGCCACCACCTCCACCAATGCTGACGCCTCGTTAGGACGTGGGGCAGACTTCTAAAGATTCAAAAGCCATTTGACGCTATAGTATAGTAGGGACACAGAGCAGTGAGATAGTCTAATCCATGCTCCTAGGTATGAAGCCATATCAAGAAGACATTGGCACATGTCGCACAGAGTCTCAAACCTTGGCCATCAGGTCGAATTATGATTCACTCGAAAGCAAATTTTACTTGATATTTCAAGCCAAAAAAAACGGGTAGTAATAGAATCGGCTAGGGTGATAGGTGGCGAAGAAACAGGTGTAGGGGTGGTGGTGTGAGTGGCGCGACGCGGAAGCAAAGTGGGGGAAGTTCCTGTGGATAAGAGTAAGAGCGAGTAGGTAAGAGGTACCTTGCTGTTACTCTGCCCGAATCGGTGAATTTGACTTTTTAGGTAGATGCGATCTTTCGCTCAAATGGCATTATTGCAGGCTTATATTAAGTTATTGATATTGCTAGAATTGCGGTTGCCTGGTGACCAATTCTTAGGGGGGTGATTGGAGGCAGATTTAGTTAAATCAAATGCCTGGAAATGACCCGCTGATTGAACCAAATGGCCTAAACTAGGCGATTTGAAACGAACCTACCGATACTTTTAAACCATAATTTATAAGATCAAGTCGATATATCCAGGGCCTACCAAGCCTCCGTAAACTTCCTTTCATCTTGATACGTTGGTTAAAAAGAATAGAATGCAGAGACGTGTATACCCTCGCCTCGGTTGGAAATTTGAGATGCCAAGGTTACGCAGGTGCGACACTCAGGTGACCAGCCCGCCAAGGTTTTGAGTGGCCAACCTGACCTTCCCTCCCTCGCTGGGTCGATAAGCAGCGCTTCGTGCATTACCCCAATAGGGAAATGGCCCCGAGAGGGAGAGACAGAGAGAAGAAAACAAATGGAAGGTTAGGCACAGATAGGGCCCGGTCGGTGAAAGGAAGTTTCCGCTTTTTTGGCGGTTATACAGCTCTATCCAAGGTATTGGGCGCCCACTCTAGGCCGTTGTGCCTTAATATGGGTCGAAGCACAAGCTGACGGAAAGGGGGTCACTTTTCCCTATTTGATTAGCGCGGCCTATCTGGTTAGAGTGTAGCTACTCCCCTTTACATACTACTTGTACAGACGCAAGCAAATGAAAGGAGGAGAGGCTGTGGACTGAACCACCTTATCAGGTACCTCTGTTGAGCCGTATGGCTAAACTACAATAGAGTAAAATAAAATAGAAAAAACGGACTGTAAATGTATGTACATACAGTGTGGCCAAGGAAGGGGCCTCTAAATAGGCGTAGATGACCCCCAGTCGCTCGTCCCGATGTTGCTCCAGATGAGCACAGGAGAGCACATCCCAACTATCCAACTCCGAATGACTGGACGCTAAAAATAGGCCACCCGGCCCCTCTCTCTCTCTCTCCATTATTCGCCCATTCCTTCTCCAATCACTCTTCTCCCTAACTTGCTGCTGCTCCTAAACTCATTGTGGTTATTTTAGGACAGCAGGATTGACGACCCCTTCCTTCATTTTCCTATCCTACCTATTATAGCACTCGTTTCCATCCTTGCCCCCGGATCCGTTCCTGTCGCCAAACTGGAAGAGGAAGGGGGTCAGCGTGATGGCGGTGGGCCAAGGGGAGTGGTTCAAATTTGGTGCGCATGGAGTCTCACACTCTCTCTCTCTTTCTTTGCACCGTTCGAGAAGCCGTTATTTCGAAGAAGAGAGCGGTTATCAGCTGGGTAGGGCCGCTGCCCTCCCCCTCTTCCCCCTGGATTGTCCCAATAGAAACCAAGGAACAATGGCGGGAATAGCCTTGGGGCTTGGTATGGTGATAAATATTGAGAATTGCAATGATGTTATGGGTCATGGGCGGGTGTGGCATGGTGCCCACAATAGAAGTTTGGTGAGTTATTTAGGCCATGACAATAGTCCAGTCATTTACTTAAAATGGAGTATAATCTACTCGAACAGTCGGCGACTACTGACTGGGTTTGGCTCTCTCCTCCCTTACTAACGCCGCCTACGCAAAGCGTGGTTTATTCCCTCAAACTGATCCAACCATTGGGGGGCTTGGTTTAGAATTCCCTTGGCAATTTTTTTTTCATATTCCTTGGATCTGGCCGCTTTTTCTATATAGGAGACTCGCGCCTTTAACGACGGGGTGAAATGCAGCAGCTTGCCTCTACAACGGGGCTCCCCTACTGCAAGCTGTTTATTTGTCACCCCTGATACATGTTGCGTGCAGCAAAACCAGCCCTATCTGGGGATATTTCCAGCATTATTGCAGTGCTTCATACATATCTGGGAAACCAAAGGAGCATGGTGGTCTTCCCCCCCTCTTCATTCCTTACCGGTTCGCCGACTCCTTGCTTATATATATATATATATATAATGTCATTAGGGATAGTTTGGGTCTATAAATGTGCGGAAGGGAGTTTTAAATAGCCGCCGATGCACACCTGCGTGCTATAGCTGAGGAGGGGAAAGGGAGAGGGAGATGTGCGACTGTGCCGAACAACCCTGGCCCTCCCCTTTTCATGCCCCTCGGCAGCCCTTCTTTACCTCGTGTGCGTCGTTTCTTCCATTCTGTGTTTCCCCGCTCGGCCCACTAACTACCGCGCTTGATACGCCTTTCGATACTTCTCTAGGCAGAAGCCCTCCGCGACTCAGGATTGTCTAGCTATCTATCAATGTTAGCGCAGTCCACTACCTGTCTTTACCTCATTCTCCCTTACTCTACTGTTTATTATTTCGGGGTTCTCTCTATCACATACAACATACACTTGGCGGGCTCTTCCCGAGACCATCTCTCATCCCTATTCTATTGACAAGTTCACCTTCACTTCCATTCACTCTTCACTTCACTTCTCTACCTGCAGCGTTCGCCGTTCCTTGGCCCCTCTTCCAGTTCTTTGCCAGTTCGTTCAGCTAGCCGCCCTACTTATCCCTTCCCCTAGCTGGTTCTGCGCTGCTTACCGCGTCACTTTCTATCTCTATTTCTATTTATATTTATATTCCTGTTTCTATTTTTATTCTCGATTGCTTATACCACCTTTCCAACTCCGCCCACCGTTCGCCATGGTCCTTTCTCTGGCTGTACCCGACGCAGCGGTCACGGCAGGCACCACCACCCTGACCTTCCGGGTCACTCTCACCCAAGAGGTAAACACCTGTTGTTTATATAGCCGCCCATTTAGTAGTGGTAGTAGTAGTAGTAGTAGTAGTAGTGGTAGTGGTAGTGGTAGTGGTTGTGGTTGTGGTTGTGGTTGTGGTAGTTCATCCAGGTAGATTCGGTTAATTGGACGGGTCTAGTTCTGTCCTCCCCTCGGGACCAGAACCCCTATTTCCATATCCAGCCCGCAAATGGGGTTCCTTCCCAACCCAATGGGCCCAGCTCAGCCCCCTTCCGACCCGTAGGATAGGGAAAGAGGGATCCATTGGCCGACTACTGGGGGGCCTAAACCCAGACCCCTGCTCCGAAGCTTAGCAAACCACAACCCTCCCATGCGCGCAGTACTAACTCTATTCTCTGACTCCGTCTATTGTATCTGGCTCCTGCCCCACCTTTTCCTGCTCACAGGGTTCACGACCCAAGGGCACCGACCTTGTAGGCCTTTGTGTTAACAACGTCACATTGGTGTCACCGATTTACCGGACCCACCAGCAGGTGAGCTGGCTCCACTCGCAGCTGACCCAAATGTTCATGGCGGGTGCTACCCAGCCACCCATGGCTCTACCCTGCATTCCCGAGCGGCTCGACCCGGACTCGCTGGACCACAAGACCGCCATTGAGCGTAAACGCCGCCAAATCGATCGGTATCTGCGACGGTTGAGTTCGCGGGCGGCTATTATGAACTCACCCCCTATGCTCCACTTTTTATCCGAAAATATGGTAAGTGGTGCCCTCTCTTATACCGCGGCTTTAGGTTATCCCCCGTCGTCTCCCTTGAATCCCTCTTAGCACAATAGTATACTTTGGGTATGGTTTTACCCTTCCCAAAACTGGCATCATTTATTAACCCCCTTATCTTCTGGTTATCATCGTTCAACCCTATCCTGGAACTCGGAATTCCTTGTGTTTTTTGTTCATCACCCCCATTCAGTGCCCAACCCATACGGCTAATGACCGGCCAGGATACCTGTCCCGCCTGACTCTTCGGCGCTTGAACCCCAAAACCACCGATGTCGAATTCCGGAAATTCGACTTCTCGGAACCCTTAGAAGGGGTAAGTTCATTCAGAGTATTCTTTTATGTTTGTATATAATGATATCCATTTACAATGGCATTCCCGTGGAGGCGCAATTCCGGCATCTCCTTAATTCACGCCTATTGCCCAACCGTGGCTTGAATCTATTCTAATAGATATCTTTATTCTCCAAACACCATTTATCACCAACCTAGATTGACCAGTCTCGATTTATTACCCAGCAAACTTACATTGCTGCACTCCAAACCCACTACCACCATACCGCCACCCGACTTGACCAACTTACCCGCGCTCAAAAAGGTATGCAAAAGCCCATTTTCCATAGTGCACCGCATGTGTAATACATGTAACGCTAGTCCAACTGGTTTTGGCTTGTGTATACTATTGCTCGTCCATTGGTAGAGTACTACTACTCCTGTGGCCACTAAGCGATACTCGCCCTCACACCTCTCACTGACGCCACATTTTTTTACACCCGAATGATTCTTAAATCCGCTCGTCCGAATGGTAGACTTGAGTAAACAGCTTTCGACGACCGGTGATTTGGCCCTGCAGGCTCTGCATTCCCGGCATTTATTAGGGGGCAGCACCCATCGGCAATTCTTCCTACCCCATCACAAACGCTTCGACCGACAAACCAACACCCTGGCCATTTGTTTAGACGACATTCGGGACTTATCAATTGACCAAGCCGAATGGCAGACCAATTGTTTAACCGACATGTTGTTTGAATATGCCCAGCAATATAATTCCGTTAAGGTCGGTGGTATAATTAATCCAGTTATTGTCACTATGGTCAGCCGGCATTGAGCCGGGGCTGTCATGCGAATTCCAATAACCTCTGAACTCACCGACTCTCCCTTACCCCCTAAGGAGGCTGCCATTCTCGTTTATTAACCCGTATTTTAGCCAAACCAACCGATTCCCTTTATCTCACTTGAATAGACGGTGGTAAACCACCGAACGCAGAAGCTGATGAACTACTCATCCGCCCTCAACCACTGCGAACGGGCGCTTGGCCAGTGGGAGCGTATTCAGGAACGACAGAGCTGCGCTGCTGCCGAAGTGCACGAAACGATTCGGGATGCTACGGCCAAACTCAATGAGGTCAAGACGGAGCTTATCGCCAGCCAAAACCACACGGACACGGAAATCAAAGTATTTGAACAAAACCGCACCCGCGATTTACTACGGACCCTACAGAGCCTGGCCAACCGCCAGCTCGAAAACGAGCGCATGCAACTCAACCACCTGCAGTCGGCCCGTCACGCTGTGCGTGTGGAACGGCTGCACCCCCCTTCGGCCCCGTTTAGCCGTACCACGTCGTTGGGCTCCACGTACTCCCAGGGAACGACGGCGGATCTATCATCCCCGTCCTTTTCGCCGCGTTTCACCGGGCGCCATTCCGGGTCTACGCTGATTGAGGAGCTCACCATGGGAAGTGGGGGTGGAATCGGCGCAGGGTTAGGGTCAGCTACGGCCGAGGCATCCATGAAATTTGCCTACTTTACCCCTCCTCCCACCGCCGCCGCCATGGCTGCTGCCCCACCACACCCCCGTATCATGGTCACGTCGGCCCCTACGTCCCCCCCCTATACTCCCACCCAGGACTTTCGCCCGCGGACCACAAGTAACATGATTGTATCCGAACGGATTCCCATTTCATCCGATCCTCTGTCCATACCTTTGCGTCTAACGTGACAGTGAAAACCGGCTTGTCGAATGATGGTGATGCCAATGTTACCCACCCTCTCTCACTCTTCCCTTTTTTTTCTCTCTTCGGGCGGATTTTGTATGAATATCGATGCCATTAGTGATTTTTGTCCCCCCCCCTTCCTGCCCTCGCCTCCTCTATCCCATATCCACACACCTTTCCCCCTTTTAAAAATATATAAGTTATGAAATCGATTCATTTAATTATTATTTATTCAATATTTTAGCCCACCGTCGAATATATACTTTTCCAAGTGATCCACCGCGATTTTAATTATTTCTTTTATATCATAAGTATTTCTACTGGTATATCCCGATTATTAAGAATGGATTGACCACACAATAAGGGTTTTATAAATAGGGATGCCTACTGAATCGCTCCTTAGGTCAAGTCGACGACCTACCCAATCCAATTCTACTTTATATTTACAAGTTTTCATGGTTTGGATTATTTGCCATTTATATTCTTTTACTAATATCCCACCTCCCCCCATATATATCTTACCTACCATTCACACATCTCTTTTACGTCGCATTTTCAACTCCTCCCTCTCCATGCATACCAATGATACCCGTCGCTCGTTTAACTTTAATAAACATACGGTCCAGAGCTGTTGAAGGCTCAACTCAAAGGTGGCGGCGGAGCGTAAGCAGAGAGACACGGGCGAGAGAGGTCCCTTGTATATAATTAAATATATCGAATCGATTTACCTCATATACGCGACACAAAAGGGGCCCATGGGCAAGGAAATTAGTAGACTGGGACTCTACCATTAAGTCCAAGCCATTCCAGAGATCCCGGGGGCTTACACCGGGAACTGCAGTAGCAATCATAGTGGCAGACGCTTTTATTTTTCGGGGCGTAATTGCCTCTGAAAATCGTTCGTCGATACCATGCAATTAATGACGGCACCACTGTCCCTTACTTCTTTTCTTGGGCATTAAAATACATGACCACATTCGGCCAATTAGCGAAGGTATTGTGGGTAAGACTTGACTTGGCAAATGGGGGGGGGTAGTATGCCCTATAGGTTAGGGACTGGTGTGACGCTCACCGACGCTTGGCATTCGATTTCAACTTGCGAAAAGCGTCGCCCACTCATACAAATAAACAATCCCTGGGGCTATTGTTAGTCGATGATGCCCCCCCAATCCTCCTCCTCATACCATTGTAGTTCATTGAATAATAGCAGCGACTTGACGGGAGGAGGGGGGGATATGGTTTAAGGACAGCAGACCGGTCAATACTTTCGTTGGCCTCAACTCCCCACAGGTCTCAGTTGGGTTCTAAATGATCCTTCAACAGTACACACCACCTCGCCCCCGCATTCTTACCACAAACCCTCGTCTATGACTCGCCCCGGTCTGGTTTCTCTTAATTGTTCTCTCCTTTCCCCTATGCGCATATAGCCAACCCTACTTACTTACTTACTTTATCAGGTGTCCTCCCAGGCTACATAGCATATTATACGTCACCACACTCCCTTCTTTACGTAGGGACTCTATTCTCTCGCACTTTCCACACCGCCCGCCTCCTTCCTCTCTTTCTCACCTTATAACCTCCATTCCTTCCTGGTGCATACCCACTCCCACATACTTTTACGTTAGTTCGGTTCTATTTTTTTAAAAAGAAAAAGGGTTAGTTTTATTCTATTCCGTTTATCATATTGTCCCCCCCTCCCTATTCGACACCATGTCCAATATCAAGGTCAATTTCACCCCGCATTCGCAGGACCTCGTGTCTACCCACAAGAGCATTCTAGCGGGTGATGCGTCCATCAGCTGGGCTATCTACGGCTACGACCGGGGTACCAACGACCTGCGGGTTCTGGAAACCGGCGACGGCGACCTGGATGACCTGGCCGAGGAGTTCGACGACGGCAAAATCCAGTACGCTTTTGTGCGGGTGCAGGACAGTAACACCGGCCTGCCCAAGTTTGCCCTGATTTCGTGGTGCGGGTCCGGCGTGCCCGTGGCTAAGAAGGGTCTGTTCGGGTCCCATCTCCACGATGTATCCACCTACTTCAAGGTAAGTTCCGGACCCAGTTGTGATAGGGCGACTTTGGGGTATATGCGTCGATGTACTACTGCTCGACCAGTTTGATGAATGCTGCTGGGCCGTAGACCAAAGGGTTTTCTTACGAATATATATATATATAGACATGCGCCCGTCTAACCCCAAGTATATGCCCTTGAATTCCCCCTTTTACCAATTGCTCATATAGGGCTACCATGTTCAAATCGATGCTCGCGATGAGGTAAGTGTCCGCCCCGGTATTGAATTAAATAGTCTGTCCAACCAAGACAGACCGAGACTAAAATTCCGAAGCAATTCGCCTCCGCTTAAAATCTCTTTCTAATATTAGTGCATTGAAATAGAAGTGGAAGTGTAAGCTGTTCCCCCGTAATAATCCCTCGGTATGTCTACCAACCCTCTGAATACTTTGGTTAATGGCTAACTAGGACGATGTCGACCCGGTCCGCATCCGAAAGAAAATCAGCGAGAGTTCGGGTGCTCGCTACTCCGTCCACCACGAACAGTCGCGGCCCCAGGAGCCGGTCCGCCCGGTGGGCTCGGTGTACCAGAAAACACAAGTCCCCGATTTGTCTCGCCGCCAGCCGGGTGGTGCCTCGCCATCGTATTCGCAAAGTTCGGCGCAACAGGAGCGCAACAAGGAACTGGAAGCCCTTCGCAATCGCAGCGGTGCCCGAAGCCCCCAAGTCGAGTGGGAAGCTGAGAGTCGGGCCCAGGCCGCCCGGGAAGCCGAAGACGAACGCCGCCGCCAAGCAGAGAAGGAACGTCAGGAACAGGCCGATCGTGACCGACAAACTCGGGCCGAAGAGGAGCGCCGCGAACGTGAACGGCAAGAGAGCGAACAGGCCGAAGCCGACCGTTTGACCCGCGAGCGTGAAGAAACTGAACGTCGGGAACGTGAGCGTAAGGAACAGGAGGAACGCCAGGCGCAAATGGATCGCGAACGTCAGGAACAGGAAGAGCGCCAGGCCCAGATGGATCGGGAGCGCCAGACTCAAGAGGAGGATGCGCGTCGCCAACGCGAGGCTGAAGAGGCCCGTCAGCGTGCCCAACAAGAGCGGGAGGCCGAAGAGAACCAACGTCGCCAACGAGAGGCTGAAGCTGAGAAAGAACGTCAGCTAGTGGAGCAAAAGCGGCGCGAAGCCGAGGAGACGGCCCGTAAACAGGCGGCCGAGAAGGCGGAAGAGGAGGAGCGTCGCCAGCGCAAGGCTCGTGAGGAGGCCGAGGCCCATGAAAAGGAAGAAGCTCGCCTCCGGGCTGAAGAGGAACTAGCGCAGCGTTTCGAACAGGCCACTGCCCTTTCTGAGCAACCCAAGGAAAGATCAGCGGCGACGGCTGCTACTAGTAGTGGTGGTGATAATGGCCTGACTGCTCGGGTGCTGTACAGCTACGAAGCGGAAGAGGACAATGAGTTGACCTTGGAGGAGGGCGAGTTAGTCTACCACGTGGACAAACTGGCGGATGACTGGTGGTTCGGTTTCAGTGAAGATGGTAAATTGTCTGGCATGTTCCCGGCCAACTACGTCGAGATTGTCGAAACTCCGCCTGCGGCCAGTGCCCCGGTAAGTGTTTAGCCTGCATCCGGTTTACTTTGAAACAAAAATACAGTAGCGATACAAATGCCGGTATTTCCCTTCGCTGTAATAGTCCTTCTGCCTGACCAATGCAATACGTCAATGAGTTGGGGCCTGTGACTATTTTTCTTCAAAACACAGTGCGTATCATATTGGCTAACATATCCTATTTTCCCCGTGTATAATAATATCCCTCCCCCACTACTGACCATTTTATTTATCGTAGGCACCCCCCGCGGCCCCTCCTGCCCCTCCTGCCCCACCTGCTCCGCCGGCCCCGGCTGCCCCCGCGCCCAAGGACCAAGGTAACACGGCCGTGGCTGTCTTCGACTTTGAGCCGTCCGAAGACAACGAACTTCAATTCGCCGAAGGGGAGACCATTACCCACATTGAGTTTGTGTCCGACGAGTGGTGGCAGGGCACTAATCAGGCCGGACATATTGGGCTTTTCCCAGGTAAATTAACCCACTATTATATCTGGGTGACATGTCATTAGGGGTATTTCCTCGTGTGTGGGTTTGCAATTTATCAAAAAAAAAATAGCGAATGTTTATATACCGACGACATAATCACTAATTGTATATGATTTGATTTTGATTGTATTTATATTGTAACTTAACTTCTTTCTGAAACCGCTCAATAGCCAACTACGTCGAGTTGAACGAATCTTAACTTGGTCGGTTTAGTGTTTTACGATGCTCATAAGGGTGGGGAATCTTGTTCATGCCTGAACCTTATGGCTGGACACAATTAGTTTAACCCACATCCCTATTCATATCAGCCATACCGAATGATCTAGTTCTATATTCCAATTCGACCTTTCAGTTTTTTCCGGCCCCCGAATCTTTTATTGTATATTCCCCTTATTCCTTTTTTAATTCATATTTCAAGCTAACATTCATTCTCACCACCTCGCATTATAGCTACTCGCAATTTCTACGTTAAGCAGGACCCACTGGTCCAGATTAAATGATGGTGCGATATTAATTTTCGGGGATCCATGAGAGAAATATATGGTGGTACAGGAATGTGTATGGAGATGGTGGGAGTGATTCATTATCTATGGATTTGGCCCAAAAGCCAGATTAGGTTTAAGTGGGTTTCTTGTAGCTCTACACCTACACGTGCCCCCTGAACCTTACCGGGTAGGACATAACCAGGTCATCTGTGCATAGTCAGCCCTGTTCTGTTTATCTTGGCCCGGGAACTGATCTACCCTTTTACTTGTGACACAGTACCTCCTCATATGCCAATGACTTTTAGCCAGTAATGTTGGGTTAGAGGGCGGATAGAATGGTACGATAATTAACAGAGTGAGTGGTAAGTACATGGGATAGAGTGGGGTAGATGAAACGTGGTGGTAGTTGGTAATATGTGTGTCGGTGTGGCCTGATGTTTATCTTTAGCGCCATACTTGTCTATGTCCCGACGTGTTGGGAAAGGCCTATTTTATTATGTAAGAGGCACCCCACCAGCCATCCACGTGATTTTTATATTTTCACGTTTTATACCTCCACGTATTTTAGCGATGGCGTGCTTGCGAGAGGGGCGGAGGAGAGAAGAATGTAGAAGAGCCCTCGTTCCCGCCGATTCGAAGAGAAAAATAATCAATCAATCTATCCAATCCCCACGCGGATCCGTTTTATTAGTTTGTAGCTTTCCTTATGAATAAATAATAATATAGGAGGAGGATTAGGCGAGTCTCTCCCCATTCATGCTTTATTTCGCTTAGCTGGTTGGTTGGAGGAGGGCATTGGATTATATATTAGTGGCGGTGTAATCTACAGGCTTGAACGGGCCATTTAACTTGGCAGGAATGTGATTGGGGAGATTTCGGTGTAGCCTTTTCTCACACCACCACCGGGTACGCTGGAGTTGTATGGCATTTTAGGTTATCTTGCTAACTAACTAACTACTTACTAAAATTAGAATCATCCCATTGGTTTAGTTAGTTAGTTAGTTAGTTAGTTTGTTAGTTAGTTAGTGATAGACGGAGAAGTTGATGGTGTCTCTCACACATTGCTAGTGCCAACATTTCAACAGCATCATTTTCATCCTCCCGATGGTTGTTATAGGATTGGTTAGTTTGCCTCTATTGACCGCCGCCAATTTATCATTAACCATTCAGTGGAGATGGGGAAGGAAGTCTTGAGGGAACAGTCCTTTTTATTCCTGGGTATGACTTGGGGCTAGGGCTAGGTTGCATTAAATCCCTGCCGGGTGGGGGTCGTACATGGAGGAACAGGTGGTGGAGGAGGAGAGTACGTGCGGCAGGGAAAGAAGGTAATTTTTTAGTCAGGGCTTGCACCACCCGCTTGACGAGTACAGATAAACCTCCAGGGGCGCAGGGATCGATTTGGCTAGTGTGATTAAGCAGAGTAGATTAAGTAAGTGAATAGAGTCGGGTACTACTTTTACTCTGCCTGTGGCTGGGCCATTCATCCCATATGGGAGAAGGGGGGATACTAATATATAATCAAGCATCTTGCTTGGGGCTGGAAATCACCCCCACCGGGGGTCACTGCCACATTGGTCATGGAGGGATATGGAGAGTAGACTTATAAAAGGGCGGGGGAGAGGAGAGGGCTATTCAAATCAAATCAAATCAAATCAAATCAAATCAATTCCCTGGCTGGCTCTTCTCTCTCTCTTCCTTTCCCTTCAATAAATTCTAAACTGTTTTGGTGGCCCTTCGCCCTGGCTTATGAGCACTCGTATCAGCTCGATCAATTAGTTCGCTCCTTTTCTTTGCTTCTCCTCTCCTCTTTTATATTCAGCTTTTTCAGGAATTTCATTCCTGCTCTTCCGGACGGCTTTCTAGGTATGCTAAAGATTAACCAGATTATTCCCCATATATCAATATATATATATATATATATATATCATAGGATTGCTTAGATATCCACGGGACCGCGTACGTACTATACTTGCACCCCGTTGGCCTTGTCGGATGCTCGATACCAAGTATGATGGGATGGGGGGGATTCTTAGGCATAGCTTATCTGGATTGGCTGATAGAAGAGAGACTCCCCCTGTTTTTTTCTGGGCGCGCTGTTCCCGACGAAGTAGCCTACCTTTTTCTCCCCCTGTGCTGGAAATATTTGGGGCTCCTATGGTATCGTGCTCTGGCCTGGTTTATTAGACGACACCTATGGGTTAATATATACCACCTCCTCCTACATACCAAACTATTTAAAGGAGAGAGAGCATATACACTTATATATATATGCTTCTTGCCTTCGTCAACTGAAACACCTGGTTTGTAGCTAACGCTCTCTTTGACTCCACACTTACTTCTCTTTGGTTATTTTCGGTGACTTCTCTTAAACCTCGTCGGGTTTAACCTTACCGCATTCGTATTCCCCCCTATTCCTCCGTTGGTATTCTCTCGACCTTTGTCATTCGTAGCCCTCGCATTCCCCCGGCGGTGTGGTATACACTTAGACTTCATATGCGCCAGCGGACCCCTTACTCCGAGGCCGCTGATAATAATGCGGCCGGGGCCGGCGGTGGTGACCAAGCAGCACCAACGACCCAACACCGACCCTTGACGCCCCCGTCCAGTCAGAACCCCACCGCTTCTACGTCGGCAGCCCCCGCCGCTGCGGCCGAGCCCGACAACCACGACCACCACCACCCCACGGCGAAACAACCCTCGGTGGCCTACGGCCGTGTGCCCGGAAAACCCGGCAAGGGTAAGTCTATGGTCCATTGGCCACCTTCGCTTGGCCTGGGAGTAGTTAGCTCTTCTGCATATATCCATGCCAATATGGTCCTACGGGAGTAACAGAGAGGGGGAGAGGGTCAGTTGATAGTGGATAGTAAGGGTGATCCCTGCCGTAGTTGCGTGGGGCGGGGGGATTAATCACTTCTCTCCCTTCCTCTCTTGCTCCGGAAATTGCGTGATCCGTGGTGGATATTGGAATTCCGTGAGGATCAAACTGTTCGCTTGTACCACCAGCCCTTTCTCTCTCATCTCACCCTAATGTGCTGACTCAGCCATAGAGCGACCATGCTCGCCAATTTAGGCCCCGGGTTTGAGTCAGACAGGCTGGGGAGCAGTTGTTGTTAGGAGAGGCGGCCTCTGCTCTAGTGATTCGTTTTCGCTAAAGAGGAGGTCTTCAAATGAGTCACGCCACCCCCTTTCTTGTGCCCTCAGTCCTGTAGAAGGCTATCTGGTTTAGTTGGGGGACGGTGGGAAAATTCCTCCTAATGGCATTACAGGGTCAAGGAACCAGATCCATCTACGAGTGAATGAGATCCAACCAATTACACTAGCTTAACCGTACACCCACTATCCCACTATCACTCCTCTCATTTCCCCGTCGATTTAAATCTAATCATTTTCTAGTCTTCCAAGTGCCGCAGACCCACGACTTCATCACGGCGCTGTTTAGCGTCGGCCGCGGCAAAACCACCTTCGATTATGTGACGCTCGCCGTGATGGGCTTCCAAATAAGCCTGCTCTTTATTCTCCCGACGTACATCAAGCGGCCCCTCTTCATCGCCCTCTTTTTATTTTGGCGGGGCCTGTACAACGGCGGCCTGGGCTACCTGCTCAAGCAGCAGAGCGACCGGCGCCAGCTGGTCAAGTGGGCCCAGCGCCGGGGCTGGTTCCACCCCCAAACCGGCGGAGCGTATTACACCGCCCTGAAACACGAGCTGTCCGCCAAAATGGGCCCCGACTATGACTTTGACCGCGTCCCGCTGGAATTCAACACCTGGCTGCTCTTCCGCCAGCTGGTCGATTTGATTTTGATCAATGATTTCGTGACCTACCTGTGCTTCGCCCTGTCGTACTTCACCATCCCCGAACCCACGTCCACCACTTTCATTCAGGACCTGCTCCGGTACGCCGGGGGCACCTTCCTGCTCCTGTTTAATCTGTGGGTCAAGGTCGACGCCCACCGCGTCATTAAAGATTTCGCCTGGTACTGGGGGGACTTTTTCTTTCTGATTGACCAGTCCCTCACCTTTGACGGTGTGTTTGAAATGGCCCCCCACCCCATGTACTCAGTGGGCTACATCGGTTACTACGGCGCCGCCCTAATCGCCGGCAGTCTGACCGTATTCTACATTGGTTTATTGGCCCACGCCTGCCAGTTCGCCTTCTTGAGTATGGTCGAAAATCCCCATATCGATAAAACCTACAACAATACCCCGGCCGCCCTGCCGACTATCATTCCAAATGGCCCCGAATTCTCCCCCAGTCCGCGTCCCGCGTCCCTGCCCACCACTACATCCACTACCGATGGCACTGCCACTTCCCCGGCGGCGTCTGATGACACCTCCGCTGATGTGGATTCGACCACCCCATCCCAAGCATCCGCAAATAATTACAGTCCACAGCAGTGGCGGCGCCAGTTCTTCTCCGTAAAGGATATCTACAACACCTACTTCCGCCGCGATATGGTCGTATTCAAGAACATCGATTTCTTCCGAGCAAGTGATATCCTGGTGGTGCTCGTGGTGGCCCAGGCCGTCGCCCTTTCCCTATTCACCAACCTCGCCGGCAGTGGTAGTGGCGGGGCTAGTTCCGCCTCGGATGATTCTGGTCAAGGCGGCGAGCGGCCGTCCATGGGAGCCATTGTGACCACCCTGCAGGCGCTGTTCTGGGTGCTGTTCCGCATTCATTTCCTGGGCTGGATTCTGTACCGCCAGAGCCAGGACAAACTATGGACCCGGCACTTCATCAAATTCGGAGGCACCATCGCGGACAGTTTCGCCAACTGGAAGGTGCTGTTTAACCTGGGCCAGGTCATGAACTACGTCAGTTACGGCCTCCTCACCATCCAATATTACCACTGGTCCGCCGAATGGACTTTCGACACCTACACCCACCTCCTCCTCCGCCACACCTTCGGCCTTCTGCTGATTCTGCTCCACGTGTGGACCGCCCTGTCGGTCTACGACGTGCTGGGAGATTTCGGCTGGTTCTATGGCGATTTCTTTATTGATGAATACCCGAGTACCCTGTATTATACGGGCATCTACCGGTTCCTCAATAACCCCGAGAAAATCATGGGCCATGCCGCCTTTTGGGGCCTGTCCCTCCTGGCGGGGAGTTGGACCATGTTTGCCGTTACCCTGTTTATGCAGATTTCGAATTTTTGGTTTTTGAAGTATGTGGAGTCGCCGCACATGCACCAATTATATGGCGATAAGGTGCGCCAGGAAGCCGGTGTAACGAAATCAGTGCGTCACGTGCAGCTTATTCCGGCCAAGGTCCGTGATATCCTTCATTTGGACGATCTGTCCACTTCCGCCCCTTCGTCAGCCCCGACGGATTCCGAAGATGGCCCAACAGCCACCACCTCCTCGCATTCCCAGTCGTCGGGCCTCGCCCACGAATGGTTCGCCGACCGCGTAATTAGCCACGTCCGCGAAACCCTCGAACACGTTGTCGAAGAAACAACCGACCTCGTCAATGGTCTGATCCTCACCCGAGCTAAGCCACTACTCCGGGACATGGTCGACGATACCCGGTCCTTGGTGAACCATTCCAAAGCCCGCATCGCGGCCACGAAATCAGCAAGGCATCTGGCCCGGCTACGCGCTAACCTCGGCGCGTACGCGGTGGAACTGGTACCCCCCACCACATGTAAGCCAACTGACACCAAAACCCGTCGCTTCGCCCGGACCCCGCGCTACCCGAGTATGACCGGAACTTCTGGGCCGAACTCGCCCACGATGAATACTGCTGATACGCACTCGCCACCCACTTCCCCACCCAAAAAGAAGAAAAATGACAGTGGTGGAAGTCGGAACTCGGCCTCATCGTCGTCATCCAACTCGGCGTCCCCGTTGGTGTATGCGCTCGGTGAACCCATTCACGTCAACTGGCAGGCCCCACTGGACCACTCGCCCCGTGACTGGATCGGGATTTATAAGGTGACGTCCAATCCATCGGATCGGGTATCATCATCGTCCTCGAAAGGCCGCTACCATTATGTGGTTCCGGTAGTTGAGTCACCCCTTCTAAATAATACCTTCCATGATGGCGAAGACGATGGCGGTGTCGATGCTGATGCCGATGACCACTCGACTATCCCTGCTGAGTCGCCTACTACCCCGGTATTTGACCTAGCATCGGTTAAGGATACACCATCTTTAATATCCCCCCCTTCGCGACCCCAGGTACCGTCATCTGACCAGTCACAACAACTTCCTGAGCCGCAATCACCACTATCTCCATCATTATTATTATCATCATCATCACCACAATCGCCCATACCCACCTCAGTCCAGTCACCCTATTTGGTCACCAAAACCCTCCAGGGCCACCCCCAGACCGTCTACCGCGGCACCGTCACTTTTAGTGGCCGCACGCTACCCTGGGAAATCGGTACCTATGAAATCCGTTACCATTGCGACAATTCCCATACCGTACTGACTCTGACCCAACCTTTTGAAATCGCCGTGGACCGGATTCCCTTAACTGAAGCTATGCTGGAGGATCCCCGACTCGTGGCTGAAGCGATGTTCCCCCTGCTGCAGCGGTGTCTGGCGCCGACCCGGGACTTTACGAACCGACTGTCGCTTTCTACGTCCACATCAACAGTCACATCACCAGCCTTATTACCAGCATCCCCAGGGTCGACCACCACGGCGACGGAGACCAAGGTAACGATGACGACGACCCCGAATCCAGCGGACTTGTACCATTTGGAATCCATCGAGGACCCGTTCTACCAAATCAGTGACGAGCAGGCGCAGGCGATCGTGTACGGAATTAAACTGATGTTCGGTATCGAATTTTCCCCGACGGTACTGAGTCTGGATTGGAACGCCGAACGACTGGGCCAGCGGATTGTGGCGGCCCATAAGGCGTTGGTCCCTTTTTCGTCCCCTAAAATTCAATCGGAGTAGATTTAAACCCCATATTATTTGTGTGTTTGTGGGTGACTAGCCCAGACCAGATTTTATTCTTTTATTTAAATATTTAAATACAATTTTTAATGAGTGAGAAGGGAGTATTTTGAAAACGACTTCCCTTGTTGTTGTTGTTGTTTTTTTTGAAAGGGGAAGATTGATATAAATATAAATGCCCAGTTAATCGATTAAGAGGATTGGTGTTATCTGGTTATTAATCAAATCCGAATAAGGTCTTACGGATTTCCCAAAAGCGTTTCCGTTTGAAAAGCCACCGTAAAAAAATACTAATAATCCATCCAATTCTCCGGAATATATATGGTTTTCATTATAGGTTTATTAGAACTAAAATTGACCCAAGAAAAATGGTCGGATCACGCACTGCCAAGATATACAATATAGTAAGGTCATTGGGCCACACAGTGTTAACTTAAATAGGTGATTTGATAGGGAAAAGGAAGGGATTGTCAAACGATGATGAAAGTAACCCTTGCCACTCGAAAATCGGCAGTCCGTAGATTAACAATAGTAATAATAAGAAGGGGATGTGTGGATGTGCCCTTCTTTGTTATGTTACCTTTTAGAGATAACATCCAACTGGATACGGGATATTGCGGGGCATCTCTACCGCCGATTGACTAAAGAACAGATCCAACAAGGGTGAATTCGGGGAGAGGAGAGGAGAGGAGGGGGGGATTGGTATAACAGGAAGAATGCTACAATGGGTATTACCAGCCATCCGCCTTGCGAAATATCACTGGTAAACCATTAAAATTATATATAGAGAGAGAGGGAGGGGGAGAAAGGATATATAGTGAATAGGCAATAGTGAAGGGTGGTGGGCATGGATAAACATCAACCGGGGCGAACGACATCGATCTTCCTCCCTCTATACCGGGTTAGATCCACACACGTTCACCCCCCTTCCTTAAACCATTGTTATTAAGCTGGATTTGTTACGGGACCCCCCCCCCACATACACACACACTTTCCCCCACCTTTACCAACTCCAACCTTATTTACGCGTCGATAACGGGCAGGGAATCCTTCAACAATTCCACCAAAACGGGATCCGTTTTAAGTTCCTGGGGTTCCCGCTGACAAGCAATGACCAACGCAGCACCATTCAATTCCCGTTCGGTGATGCAGCGAAGCACGCCCTGGACCACTTCTTCCGCGGTGACTTTAGCGACCCGACCGAGGGTAGCTTCATGGAGCGGACTCTGGGCCCGGAGGCGGTCAATCATGGGGGTATCCACAAACGCGGGGCACAGGCAGTTGAACCGTACCCCACCGAATAAAGGGGTGAAATCCGGTAGGGAACGGGTAAAGTTGACCACGGCGGCTTTGGTAGCGGCGTAAATCGGATCACCGGGAAAAGGGACGAGGCCGGACATGGAGGCCATATTAATGACTACTTTGTTAGTGTTATAACCCGCCGCTTGGGTGGCCGGTAACGTGGGCGCAACGGTAGTAAAGTAGTGGATGGCCGCACTGGTACCGGCCATGGTGGCGGTTAAATTCACGTCCACCATGCTACGCCACTGCTCGGTGGCCCAGAACGGGTCGGCCTGGGCAATCCCGGCGTTGTTGACCAGAATGTGGACGGCGCCGAAATGGTCGGTACCGGCTTGGAACAGGGTGGCGAAAGCGGTGGGTTGGGTAACGTCGGTGTGGACGAACACGGCCCGCGGGGTTGATGATGATGATGATGATGGTGAATCAGAAACGGAGGCGTTGAGGGCGGCGACTAGTTCAGTGCCGGCTGCTTCGTTGAGGTCGCCGACGACCACGCGAAAGTTGAGGCGGACGAGTTCGGTGACTAGACAGCGACCGATACCGGAGGCACCGCCCGTGACGATGGCACATTGGGGTTGGGTGGGCGACATATTGGGGATAAGGAGGGGGGAGTTGGTTGGTTAGTAGTATGTGGCACGTCAAAAATAAACCCAGAGAAAAGGGAAGGGAAAGGGGAGATGGATGTGGAATTGATGGAATCTTAATTAATTGCCTGGACAGTGGGAGGGGGAAATGGGTGTGCTTAAATACTGAGATGTAAGGAGGATATGAGGGGGTTACACAAGGTGGCCCGGAAAACGAGGTAGTAATTGGAGGAGAAGGAGGGGTTAATCCAAGCAGGCAGGAGGGGGGATTCTACTAAAGTCTTCCGACTTGGCCAGTCGCGTTATTCCCCCAGTGGAGATTGTTTATCATATTAATCATAATTATTGGTATAATAATATTGGGGTATAATAAATAGAATAGGCGGGAAGTTGGTTGGTTGGCTTAACTAGCAGCGATCGTACGTGGTATTGAGTGGTGGAGAACAGCGGAAGACTCCGATGTCTCGAATAAGGTTAATTCTTCCGGGTCGTCTGTGGCCAGTGTGTGAGTGTGGTGAATTGGAGTTGGAGTTGGTCGCCGGTGAGTAAAAACCGGAAGGGCATATATAAGGACATTATTACAATTATTACTATTATACGCGGCGCTTGGTTGAGACGTTGTAAGGGAGAGGGGGTGGTAGTGGTACAAGGCGTGAGTAAAGGGCATATCCGTGTGGGCCCAGAATGGTGGCGGCAGTCGCTATAGAGAGACCCTTGATCGACCTAATCCATAAAAAGGCGTTGACTGAGGAGGTAGCCGGGATGAAACACACGAGACCTACGTGTGTACCTACGGATACTGACTGGCGTAGAATATAGTTCGTAAGGTCCCTTTTCTGACATCAGTGGGCTATCCTTTTTTCCCTGGGGGGTAAGTCCAAAGAGGTCACTCGGACAGGCCGTTTTCATTGTTTGGCCGGAGGGAGGATGGCTATTTTCACCACTACTTTATAATATATGTATATATTATATTACATTGATCTCCTTCGCAACATTTGGGCCCGGCCGTTTGAGTTCCCGCGCTCTGGTCGTTCACCCCACCAAGCCTCCCCGTCAATTTGGCTGAGCTTGACCTGCATGGAGGGGGTTAATGAGCCGTGTCTTTTGAATACCACGTAATCAAGCAACATTGCCGGAAATACCATCCCGAATGCAGTAAGCAAATAATGGAACATCTTCTCTCCCGCCATTTTATCTCACGGATATTATTAAGTGGCTATAGGGAGTCTCAGACAAAGGCTTGTCGTCGCCTGGGAGAAGGTGCCTCAGGATGGATGTGACCTTGCCAAACCTCCCGTTTCCCTCCAACTCTTTTTGATCCTCCTCCCTTTCGTGTAGCCATATTTGGCAAGGGAGGTGGGTGTGTCTGTCAGATTTACTTGGCAGTAGCAACAGCCACGGTTTGGGAGAGAACCATACACCACGCCCATCATCATAGCAAAATCCAAGCTGACCCTTTTAATTTAATCCGGTGGGGTTGCCCCATACAGTCGGCTCAATGTTAGCCCCACATAGCTAGGCCCAGGCAAGCGAAGTGTGTGGCGGAACAGGGAAACCAAGCCAAGCAAGAGAGAGAGAGAGAGAGAGGGGGCGTCGCGTAAATTGTTGGTTCACACACACTGGCACTTGAATGACAGAAAGGTCAAGTGGGAGTTGACTTTGTTGCCATCCAATCAGCAGCCCCAAACAGCGCCCAATTCATCCCCCTCCCTCTCGCATTCCTCCATGCGTTCATTCCAGGCTTCTTCCATTTAGTCAAACGACCACCCACCACTGTTCGTCTTTGTACTTGCATTCCCAGCGGCCTCCTCCATTCTCGCATTTATATTACCGCCCTGACTTCACATAAAGGCCATGCAACAGACAGGAAGGTAGGTTTTCCACTCCAGCCAGGTCCCTCTAGCGCCCGCGACTATCAAGTCAACCCAGGCCGATCCCTTCCTTGCCGGAGTAGTATCCCCAAGCTTCAGGCTTGCTACTGCCCCCGCTCCTCTTTCGTCCAGTAGAGCTCTTCTATATACTCAGCGGGGCTCTTAACTTACTCCTGCTTGACTGACGTCGTATCCCCCCCACCTTCCTTCCCATCCTCCACCTGCGTTAGTTCCCATAAATCGCACCGCTCACGCCGGGCCGACTGGGCCACCGGAGGGGCCCACACCAGCTCAACGGTCTACGGCGATAAGCGGTATTTCGACGAGGCTAGCACGAGTGAACCAGCTACCCTCGATAAAAATGACAAACAAGTCGATACACTGCGGGAAAAACTGCGGGGACTCAAGGATGTAAGTGGACTGCGCTGTTCTTTTTTTTAAAAAAATGCCGTGTTTTCACAAGGAGTGGAAGGGTTAATAAATAGTCTAAATCCATAGTCATCCCCGATTTCCTCCCGTTCGTTTTGACCTAACCCCGGCTATAATCAACGCCCACCTAACTCACTGACTTTACCTCCTATTGATTGGGGTTCACTTTCTCTGATATGACTCCGTATATGATTTTGACGGGTAGATTACGGTAGATATTGGCCATGAGATCCGGGACCAGAACTCATTTCTCTCACAGATGGTAAGTAGGGCAGTTGATTTAGTGAATATACAGTTAATTACGCAACGGTCAGCGTGTATCTAAGGCGACTATAAGCTACAAAGGCACTTACTTGTCTATCGGCTGGAGGTAGGGTTTTACGACCACCCCTCTTCCCTTTCCGTCAACATCCCCATTCTCAGGCGATTAGAGAGTTCCTCTTACACCTCTGTGCTATTGGCGCTAGGTTGCTACAATGTATTATGTATTACTCTCCCCCCTCTCCGTATTATCATTTCTTACAGTGATTAATCAGTGTATTTGATCCCGGTATGCCGCCCAACCTCTATCCCCCCTCCCTATACCATGCCCGATTATAGAACTCGGATTTCGAAAATACTGGCAATGCCCTCGCAGGTACCATGAAGCGGTTTTATCGGATGGCCAAAACTCAAAGTGGGGCCCACATGTGGCTACTATGCGGGTTCGCAATTGCCGTCTGCATATTTCTGTACCTTTATTTGAAGTGGAGTTCATAGATTGGTTCTGTAGTAGTGAAGACACTACTGAAGGCAATAAAAAGAATTGCGATTTAGATTTATATATATATATATATATATGTGTGTGTGTGTGTTTAAACGAGTCTTACCTTTCTTGGCGTGATAGGTTGAGTAGCAGCAGCACGTCTGGCCTTGGGCTTATAAAAGAAGGGTTGCGGTAATGATAGACAGTTGGTTGTGATGACCCCCCCTTGCCATTCTTGGGTCGCGCCCCTGCTACCCGTCGTGGTCTGGTCGGTCATTTGACCTCGATTTGCTGCACGGGTCCGGAGGTTGGGGCCTCATAATCAATGGCCACCGCGTCACGCTACTAATATCGGTGGGGCAATTGGACGGTTTCCTATAGTTAATACCAAGCATGGCTCATTCACCGAACACTAACAATAGAAACTATGCCTAGAAGCACCCAGCTGGCCCTATTCTTAGGGGTTGGCTATGGAGGGACACCATCCCTAGGAATGATTTTGCTAATGTAAACCGTAGGAGGAACAGGGGACAATAGAGCTTATTTAGGTGGAGCTCAGTCAAGTAGTATGCACCTGTTTACCTTTTGAGTTGGTTATTATAGCCCGCGCCTCGCTGTTCAGAATATTATACTGATAGCTGGAATCGACACATCCCTCATCAAATGCTTTAGCCGGGTTCGTTCCTTCTGAAAAGGTCTTAAATATCATATTATTTTCTGTTACAGGTGTATTGCTGTAGTCGAGGCCCACCGGCTTTCCAAATAACGTTCTTCCAGTTCAACTGGTTTATTCTTCCGCCTCGACACTATCATGGGTAGAGTAGTGTGTAGTGCCCGTGTATCTCTTATTTTACAGTGCCCTTCCTCTCTTTTGGCTGGCCGACTGTCGCCTCATCCACCACTAATTTTCAACTCCACATGGGTTGCTCGTTGCTGTGAGAGCATCTTCTCCTGTGAATTCCCCCCTCCCCCACTTGTATACTCCTCGCCTCTTCTTCTTCCCTACCAGGTCTAGAAAACCCCCTCTGCCCTCTAATTCCACCACCCGTTCTATACTTCAGCTCCGTAATTTCTTTAAACTATTTTTTATATTTCACTCTTCCATTTCTTCCCACTTTTATAGAACAGCTCCTCCTCGCTCTCCCCCCTTCCTTTCATAAGGCATTCCCCCTCCTTACAAGCTAACACATTCGCTTGCATGATATACACCGAGGCGCATTTGGCCAAGCATACCCAGGCCACCCAGACCCTGCTGGAAACCCAGGACCCCGAAACCCTCCTCCGGACCACCCGTTTTATCAAAAACAACGTCATTGGCAATGCGACCAAGAAGCAGCTCTATATTGATCTCGGTATTGTCCCCCGACTCATTACCGTCATCAACCACTATAGCAGCGTCCCGCCTGCTACCACTACTGCTGACACCTCCGCTCGGGCTCCTAGTCCCAAGGAGAGCCACCACCACCACCACATCCTGCGCACCCCGGCCCATGCGGCAACTCTAACGCCCGCAGCATGTCTGACCGCAACCGAACAGGCCCTGGTTAACCAGGCCCTGGTCGTCCTGGCCAGTCTGACCCAGGGTTCGCTGGTGGGTTTACAGGCCGTGCTGGGTCATAAGCTTATCCGTACCCTCAGTCACTTTTTACGCCCCGACCAATTCCCGCCCACGGTGATTGCGACCGCATTGAATACTCTCAAGGTCACACTGAACCAACTCCGGTGGGCCCGACACCGGACGAATACTTCGCTGCCCCCGTTTGTCTCGCCCACCCGGCCTAGTTCGTTCAAGAAGGATGTGGCGGTCGTTCCTTCCCCCCTTCTCCCACGGGTCCCGGCCGCTGGCCTTGCGACACCCTCCGAGGGCAGTGGTCCGATCAATATGGATCACGACGGCGACGCGATCAAAACCGATGCCGAAGCTAAACCGCGTAGTCCCCTCTCTCTGTCCCCCTGTAGCATGCATGGCATAGAAGAAACCCGGACGGACGATGCGGGAACCGAGGAACCGGTACCACCGGCCTCACCCACCCAAATGGACCGTCCCACCACGTACTTGCTCGTGGAAATGTTGAATCCCCATGCGGACCTATGGCCCGCCGCCACCCCCATGGCTATTCGCTTCGCCATTGCCGAATCATGCGCCGTGGTGCTGGCCCGTAGTTGTGAAATCAACGATTTCCAGGAATCCGAACGGACTCCGCCGCCGACCTCCACCCCCACTAAGTCGGCGACCTTATCTACGAAATCCTCGGTCCCAGGCTCAGACATGGGTGCGAATAGTTCGCAGAAGTCTACCTCCACCTCTGCTACCAGTGGTGATGCCCTCTCCTCGATCCTTTCCCCCACTCCGACCGATAACTTCCCCCTGTCCCTCCGGGCCCGGGCCATTCAACTCCTGCTAAGGATGTTGACGTTCGGTAAGTCGTGTTTCCAGGCGGCCGCCTTAGATGCCCTCGCAGCATTGGTACGGGATGAACCCACCATGGCCCGTATCCTGGTGCGTACTATTCCCGTGGGTGCGGACCAGACCCCCGGACCCCAACTAACCAGTGCCGAACTGGCGGCACTGGTTAGTCCCAATGGTAGCCCACCGAAACCCGATTCGACGCGACCTTCCGCGTCTCCCCGACCCATTGAGGACGGACCACCACCACCACATACCACCCAGTCTTCCTCCCCTTCGGCATCGCCTCCCGCTGACATGGACGCGGAATACGAAGCTGTGCCCGCCATTAAACTCATCTACGAATTCACCAGCTCCTGGGACGTAACACTACAGACCCTATCGATTACGTGTTTGACGTTCCTGCACCGCGCCCAGGCCATTCCCCAGTTTGAATCCATCATGGCCCAGCGGGTGGCCCCGATGCTGGTGCGGCTCATGTGCGGATTCCGGTTCCGGCGGAACGCCGAAGGGGTCATTGGGGTCCTGTGGGACCGTCGGGCGACCCGGTACATGGATAAGCCGGGCCCCACGGGCACGGGCGGCAATTCTAATAGTAGCAGTGGTAGTAGTAATAATAGCCTTGCTGGGGGTGGATCGGGCGGCCCTAGTGCGTGGGACGAGTCGGAATTAGTTACCCCGATTGAGTACGTCGGATACAACCACCACGGATCCGGCCGGGGGTCTAATTACCTCGGCGGGAGTGGGGGTGGAACGGCGGGGTCCGCCGGTGATTTAGGGCCGGCCAATTCTCTGTTTATGCAAATACCTATTGTGCTGGCTTACCTGGTGGCGGACAATGAAACGATGCAACAGGCCTGCTGCGAATCCGGGGCCATGGCCGTACTGACCGATATCCTCAGTAAAATCAACCAACCCTCCTCCAGCCCGGAGCCAGTCAATCGGACGGCCCATGGAGATGATGGTACTACTACTACTACCACTGCCGTAGCAGTTTCATCCCCACAGGTGATGGACCCCATGTCCGACGTGGACCGGCTCAAGGAAGGCGTGCTCGTCGCCATTGCGGCGCTCTGTTCGCAAAATGAAATGTGCCGGGAGAAACTCAGCACCCGCGGCCTACCCTCTATTGTGCGGGCCCTCGGCCACTCACACCCCAATATTCGTTTGGCGGCCTGCCAATGTATCCGCTCGCTCTCCCGGTCGGTCAAGCAACTGCGCACCCATCTCATGGAAGTCAACGTAGGCCAACCGCTCTACCAACTGGTGGACGACCCCTGCCTGGCGGTCCAATTATGCGCCATGGACTCCCTCTGTAACGTGGCCTTGGATTTCTCGCCGATGCGGCAACTCATCGTGGACGCGGGCGGTATTGAACGGTTCGTAAAATTGACCGACAGTGCCAACTGGGACATCCAAATCAAGGCCATTTGGATCTTGAAAAATATTGTCTATAAAGCGGACCAGGCCACGGTCGAACGGATCATGCGGACCCTGACCTACGACCGCCTCACAAGCCTCATCCAATCCCAGCATGTCGATATCGAACGCCATACGCTGGGGTTCCTGCGAAACTTGGCGACGTTCCGGGCCCCGGGTAACGACCGTATCCTGCGTGGATTAGGACCCGCCCGCTTCCGGGACATTCTTCGAACTACGCTCGATCCGGCCTACCCGCAACTCTTACTGGAAACGTTGTACCTTATTGCGAATTTCTGTACCGGAGCGGAACGGCATAAATCGTGGATCATTCAGCAACCCGGACTGGCTCAGGCGATCTTGGACTGTCTGCAGATGACGAACCCCGAAATTGTGGTGGCCGCGGCGTGGTGTATCATTAACTTGACGTTGGTCGAACCCACGGATATGGAGGATGGAGCCGGTGGGAGCGGAAATGGGGGAGCGGCTAAACCGACCGCCTCCGCCACCGGTGATGGTGCGACGCAAGCAGCAGCAGCGTTGTCGACGTCGTCGTCAGCGACGCCGCCATCATCATCATCAGCCACGCAGTCCACGCGTAACCCCCGGGAAATGAATAGTCCACCTCTACCTCCCTTAAGCGGCGGAGTTGGGCAGAGTTCCCGGGCCATGGACACGGATACTACTATTACGACGGCTTCATCATCGACATCGGCATTATTAACCTCCCCCCTTTTGGGCGGCCCGGTGCTTAGCGTTCAAGAACGGATCCAAGTCCTCCGGCAACGAGGGGTTGAAACTCGACTCCGGGCCTTGCGGGAATTCCCCAACGTTGAAGTGCGTAACCGGGCCCGGGCGGCAATGTCCCATTTTACCGATGGTTCGTCGTTGCTGACTGACGGGTTCTGAGTATTATTTTTTTCATAGACTCTGGCTCTGACTCTGACTTGGTTTCATTTTACTTTATTTCTATTAACTTGTTCGGCTTCTTCCCCACCTTTTTTCACCCTCATTATATCACCTTTATGGTTCCCATTATACTTTCGGGATGAGAAGGGTAGGGCCAGGGTAGGGGGAGAGGATAGGTATGGGTTTTATCCCGGCCTGTTACTTTTTATAATAAACCTTTTTAGCATGGTGGATTGTTTGAAAGATGATATCAAATACTAACAGGGCGGATCAGTCGGTAGTGTTGGCCAGCGACCTGAACTCTGCGTCCACCTCCATGTGGAGGTAATGCGTCCTTGTTGATGTAGGTACTTCTCAGTAAGCCGACGCAGCGGGGTTCGGCACTTGGTCGAATCGAGAGCAAAGAGGTACCTTTCGAATTATGTAGGTGTTTGCTTGACTGGGGAACTCGGCCGATGACTAGATTCTGCCGGGTATGGCGCGTTTGCAGACCACAGGGGATGAAGACTGGGTGATTGCAGCTGCGGGGCAAAGTGAATGATGTATAGTCAACTGTTAGCGCGTGTGTGTGTGTGTGATCTCACTCTGGCCACTTGGGCCGTATTAGTAGATTAATAGAGGAGATGATGGGGTATACTATTCAGTTCTGAGGCATAGGCAGAGAGAGAGGTATATAGAGTTCCGACTGCGTCACTCTCATACACCGACCACGCCCTTCTCAATTCGAACAATGGCCGCCTAATTCAGTCGGCATTATATATACCAAAATCACCCCATTTTAATGGAACTTGCCCCCTTCCCTCTCTGCCTCTCATTATTCCCCCACAGTGCTCCCCCGCTTTTCCCCAGCGTAACTTTCCCACTTAGTCACTCGCTCACTCACTCACTCCCTCCCCCATCTCCGCTTCCCGCTCCGACTTACCTCAGACATCTAACTAAGCTCCCTACCCTTCCACTCCCCCACCTTCCATTGGTATTCCCAGCCTACTTATAATATCTCTCAACAACTCCTCTTAAAACCCCATCCCCTTCCGCGTTTCCATTGTTCCCTTCACATTATCTTCATCTCTATCACTCTTCATTCACTAGCACCACTCTGTTGTTTCTAGCCACCATGCCTCTCGACCTCAGTGCCTTCATCCAGGCTTCGTTCAAGCACCCCAAGCCGGCCAATGTCACCTACACCTACGGCACGGCCGGGTTCCGTCTCCGGGGTGAACTGTTAGACTCCGTCATTTTCCGCATGGGTGTCTTGGCCGTGCTGCGCAGTAAGAAGATGGACGGCCGGACCATCGGTATCATGCTGACGGCCTCGCACAACCCCGAACCCGACAATGGGGTCAAGCTGGTCGACCCCCGCGGGGAGATGCTGGACACCCAGTGGGAGCCTTATGCCACGGAACTGGCCAACGCCGCCGACGAAACTGCCTTGACCCGGGCGATGCAGAAGATCATCGAGGAGAAGCACATTGACGTGGGTAAACCCGCCCATGTCGTGTTCGGTCGGGATACCCGTCCCACCGGCCCGGCCCTGATCCAGGCGCTGACCGAATGTCTGGAGGCATTGGGCGGTGGAACCACCAAAGTGACCTTCCAGGATTACGGGATTTTGACTACCCCGCAGTTGCACTATATCGTGCGGTGCATCAATACCCAGGGCGCGTACGGGCAGCCTACCGTCGAGGGCTACTACGAAAAATTGGGCGCGGCTTATAAGAAACTCGTCCAGGGTCACCGGCGGTTGTCGCCCCTGGTGGTGGATTGCGCCAATGGTGTGGGCGCCCCCAAACTCCGTGAACTGGCCCGCCATATCGGCGAGGACCATCTGTTGGTGCGCCTGGTGAATGCCGACACCGAGACCCCCGGCCAGCTGAATCACCAGTGCGGCGCAGACTTCGTCAAGACCCAGCAGAATTTCCCCGCCCACATCGAGGGCCACCCCAAGGAACGCTACGCCGCTCTGGACGGTGATGCCGATCGACTGGTCTATTTTTATATGGATGAAAAAGATCGGACTTTCAAACTCCTGGACGGCGACAAGATTTCCGGACTGGCCGCCATGTTCATCAAGGATCTGACCCGCAACGCCGGTCTGGAGAATATCACCGTCGGAGTGGTCCAGACCGCCTACGCCAACGGTAGCTCCACCAATTACCTCAAGGACGTGCTGCAGGTCCCCGTGACCTGCGCCCAGACGGGGGTCAAGCATCTGCACCACGAAGCCGAGAAATACGACATTGGCGTCTATTTCGAGGCCAACGGCCACGGTACCGTACTGTTCAACCATCCCGCCACCCAGGCGCTGGCCGAAACCCGCGCCCGTTCCCCGGCCCAGGCCGAAGCCCTGGACCAACTGAAGGCCCTGAGCGAACTGATCAACCAAACCGTGGGTGATGCGTTTTCGGACATTCTATTGGTCGAAGTGATCCTGACCCACCGCCAGTGGTCGCTGTCCCAGTGGGACCACGCCTACACGGACCTCCCCAACCGACTGGTGAAAGTAGTAGTCGGCGACCGGGCGGCCTTCCGTACCACCAACGCCGATACCCAGCTGGTCGAGCCCGCTGGTCTGCAGGAGAAAATTAACGAATTGGTCGCCAAGTACCGGGCCGGTCGCTCGTTCGTGCGGCCCTCAGGAACTGAAGATGTGGTCCGGGTCTACGCCGAAGCCGGGAACCGCCACGAATGTGATCAACTCGCGTTTAAGGTCGCCGGCATGGTGTTCGACCTCGCCGGTGGAAAGGGGGAGCGGCCCACGGAGTTTCTTTAAAGAGGTGGTCCGCCGAAACGGATCAGGAATCCCGCCATCTCGACTCTGAAAAAAATCGGGGAGGGGTGGGTGGGGAGAAGGGAAAGAGAGGGGCAGGCAAGTGGAAATTGGGGGGATATAAAGATACCAAAAAACGATTCTTTGGGTTGGAGGAGTCCCGCTCCCAGGCATGTCTCCAATTTTATTTATTTATAAACCTAAATATCAAATCATTCGCTTTCAAATCATATTCCCTTCTTCGAATTATTAACTGACATTGTCGTGTTTCCACACCTGCATTCCCTCCCATCTCCCTCCCTTCGCTGGTCTTTTTACCGGTTGTTTTTTTAAAAAAGTGAAAGAGCGCATCTTTGCCCAACTCTAACTACTTTATATTCAATATATCTATACTTCCTGTTTTCCAATTCTCGCATTGGTATTTGAGTTGAAGTCGCGCTCATCGGACAATTACGTGGGAGCTACATTAAATGAATAGACTGGCACTGTCGAATTTAGTTGATTTGGGAGCGGTTCAACCTGGCTGTATAACGAAAATCCCTCAGGGTGAGGCATATAGTACTGGCTGAAAATGAATTTCCATCCAATTTTCTCATACGTGCATATTATTTGGGTGTAATTTAGCCTGGCTGTATAAGATTTTACGTAATAATTGCCTTATCCAGAGTATTTCTTTTTGGTTATACAGCCTGTGTGAACTTCTCCCATATACTTCCGTATGCGTTGAAAGGCCCTGCCCGTTCAAGACCAGGAACTGACTCATAGCGTAGGTTGGTGATCGAATTGGCCAAGGCCATATCTGGTGCCAGGGTGGTATTCGAAGCCTCCATCTGAATGGTAATATTACGCAGCCAATGCACTGCTTTCCATGGGTAGAAAATTTAAGGATGCCAACTATAAATCAGCGCTACCATGGCCATTTCATTTTTGTCTAAAACGTCTGAGCCTGTTCCAGTGTTGTGGTTTCATTAACAGATAGCCCGAATAATGGCATCCTGTGGTTGAAATATTGCCCTACACGTGGGTCTTCCCCGAAACACCGCTTAAGCCGTCTAGAAAACTAATCCATGGTTAGTAAATCGGAACGTGGCCATTATTCATAGGATTACAATCACTGGGATTTAGTAGTCCATCAAGGATGGGTCAGTTTGTGCTTTTTGTACCAGACAGTAATTACGGCGAGTTCGTGGTGTGCGGGATTTACGTTGAAGTGGGATAGTGTAAGAAAACGGCCACCTATCTTAAAACACTATCACCATGATGACTTCACATTCCCCCAAAAAGAGGCTCACAATTGGAACTAGCACTGGTTCTTAGGCCGGGGTGTATATATTTGCCAATGAAAACATGCCGATCCCTCTCACTTAGAACTCTAAAAAAGGGTGTCAGCTGGACAGAAATTGTTTGAAGCAAAACCTACATTTTTGGATGAAAGTAAAGGAAGATCTACATTAAAACACAATTATGCAAGGGTATTAGTCAGTCTATGCCTGGCCCCAGTTGCTGTTCTTTTTGAAAGGGGTCTTGGGAATACTCGACTGGATCACCCACTCCACCACATGTGTGGGCTGTCATAGACTAATTAGTGGGTGGGGATCGACAGTTTATAGCTAGAGCAATAGCTGCCTGTAGTAGAGCTATTCCACCTCGACTTAGTATAAAGTCCTCCAAGAACCCTAACCCACGTTCACAGAACTCTTTCACAATTACCTAATTTGTAATTACCCGTATTAACACTCGTTCATATATATATATTGCAAATAGCCCAGTAATTTTGCTAACCTCTGAATTCAAACCAGCCTTGCTATTTTTAATCACCTAAACGTAAAATGCTCGCCCTGGCTCGAACCTCAACCGCCTATCTTCTGGCCACGTTTTTGTTCACCATGACCCTGCTGACGAGCAGCCAGGGTGCACCCGCAGCCAATTCGGGTGAAATGGTGAAACACCAGCTAGAAGGCGGTTCCTGGTGGGCCAGTCCGGTGGACAAACAATTGATAATTGTTCTGCAACACGCATTTGGTACACCTGAGGGCCAGGACAACCGCGCCTGTCTCTTGAGTAATCTCCAAGAAAACAATACCCCGGCCATGGTCATTTCGGAATTCCATGTCCTGCTTAATGTGCTGCCGTGGGCAGCTGGCCAGGGGCCACGTAAGCTCCAACACATATTGCTAATCCACAAAGTAGTCATACTTT